>JAADWZ010000229.1:0-46280 GCA_023336445.1 Pythium dissimile | reverse complement strand
CCCCCCCCCCCCCCTTACACGGCGCGTGTATGTCGATTTCCAAAATAGATGACTGGATTTGCGATGAGAATCGGGTTGATCGCATCTGCACTCCGTCTTGTGAACCCCTTAATCCTGACAGTGAACTTGCCACTCGAGCCAATCGAGGCGCGTCGCGATGGAGCTGAACACGCAACCAGCACTCGTGATAGCCGGGAGTGGGGGAGGCGGAGACACGACTAGGGCACCACGCCGGGCGAGCATTGCGATCAGACCCCAGATGGTTGATCCAGCATCGGTATTAAGCGCCGAGGAACTTGAACTTCTTCAGCACAAATTCGCGCGCTTCAATCCGAATGCCAACAAGACCAGGTCGCTCCCCGCAGCCGACGCGATGAAGCTCTTCCGAGATGACTTTCCCATGATGTCGGAGTGGGAAACGCAAGAGCTCTTCCAGAAACGCGACCTCAACTGCGACGGCAAATTGGCGCTTCACGAATATTTGCAGACGCGCGCGTACTATCGACTCGTGATGGAGGCCGAGAATGAAATCGATATTGTTAGAAGCTTCACGATACTCGACACGGACAATGACGGGATTCTGGTTGCGGACGAAGTCCTCGCGCTTGTGGAGCAAGCCAAACAGCCAGGCGCACGGCTACTCAAACAGGTAGTTGTTCAGGCTGCCGAAGCCACTCAAGATGCCGCTAATACCTGTCGCTCTCATCGGGTCCGCCGAGGGTATAATTCGGGTATGGCTAATGGCCCATCGAGACCCAAAGGAGAGATCACTCTCGAGCATTTCGTCAACACGATCCGCGATATCAATCGCACGCTGGAGCAAGAAATGGCGACCAAGACGCTTCGCCTGCTTTCACTCGAAGACAAACTCGACGAGCTCCAGGTAGTCCACCAGGATCCTTCACTATCGGTCTTGCAAAGAGCCAATGTTCTCGCGAAGATGCAGTCGACGAAAATTGAAGTCAGCGTATTGAAAAGTGAGATTGCTCGCTGCAGAAAAGAGCTACTGGCGGACGCTGGGCAAAACAGCGCGCTCGGAAGAATCTGCGAAACGCTTGTCGCCACGTATGAAAATGAGCAGCACGTGTACGAGTGCTTGAGCAACTTGATCACTTACTGTGGGCTCAAAGATCCCGCGATTTTCCGATATAACCTCGAACAGTCCGGCCGCGAAGTCCATGTCCTGGACTCTGTCTTGGTGGCCCCTCCATCACGTGTACTGGTATGTCGGCTGGAATAAAATCCCGTTGAAGACGCGTACTGACACTCGTTTGCTGCTGCGTCAGAACTCAAAAGAGTATGCCGAGATGCTGGAGTATTCGATCCACCACAACGAGAGCACCAGCCAACATTCCAGAATTGATGACGTGCCAACTGAGGCGAGCGGCTCCAATCATTGGCCGGTATCACGTCCCGTGGCCAACAATGAGGACCAGCGATACCGCGGGCTGAAGTTCAATGCGACGTTGCGCAGGCAGTTCGTATTTTACTCGATGCTGGCTGATGTGACGAACCTCAAGTTGATCACCAGGTGCTCATTCCTCAAGTTTGTCAAAGATTGCGAGCTGCACTTGTTGCCGGGTCCGCCGCTCACAGACCCTGACATAGGAAGCATTTTTGCGCACGCAACAGGCAGTCCCAACTCGCACTTTGAGTCTCCACACCTAGAGCGAGACACTGACAGTGCTCTGAGCCCGGCGACAGCAAGGCGTTCCCCGGGACTGACGTTCACGGCTTGGCTGATTGCCTGCGACTCGATATTCCAACGCGCACTTTTGACTGGCACGAATGTGAGTTGAACTTGAGAGGTATATCTTTGTGTAGCCCCTGACTTGATGCATTGATGCAGGGCCAACTGAGTGTGGAGGAGTTGGAGTCGCTCATGAAACTTCACGTGGCAGCGAAAGCCAAAACTATTCAAACGCAGAACATCGCACCAGACATCTCCCAGAACCACGTGCTGAAGCTCCTGCGCGAGCACATCTGGCAGCTTCGTCAAATCTTCTTCCAGTTCACTGCGCAGAGCTTGTTGGAGGTGGATACCAAGAAAACGATGAGTATGAGGCAGTTTCTCCAGTTTGCGCGAGCATTCAGTACGTACCATTAGTGCTGCGATCACCCCTTTCTTGACGCCACTGTTCGTTTAAACTTCGATTCCTGGTTAACGCGACCTCAGGAATTCTCTGCGCCTCAGACGAACGCGATGGTGAGCCGTATTCTCCACCACCCCTGACCGAGAATCCAATTATCCAGCCAATCAGCATAATGGTAAGCCCATTTCCCTCGCTTTGCACCCAAACGGTCTCCAGATAAGAGCTTCTGAACCCAATCCGCTACGTAGAAGTTGATCCGCGAGTTCTACGCAGCGAAACTTGACATTAGCTTCTCGAATCCGACGCGGCGTGACAGGCTCGACCTGAATCTCCGAGAGTTCGTGCGGTGCATCCAGCGGATAGCCTTGGCTATGCATGCCCACACGGAAAGCACGAAGACCAACGACGCTGGGGCATCGAATGGTATCTTGACCACTTCCTTTAAGGCCGTCAAAGAAGACGAAGATCGCAGTGCGAAGCATACGGAAGCGCCTCTGTATCATCGTCGCGGAAATATCGTTGGGTCGCTGTCGTTGCCGACAAAAAACTGCAAAATGACGAGCACATCGCTGATCTCGAAGCTGTTGCATTCCTCACGCGCCATCGCTGCCAACGTGGTATCGGGAGAAAAAGATGGAGGTATTTCCTCTCCGCCTCGGATCCCCACATTCAAATCTCGATCACCGACAAAGATCTTTTACGGATTGGATGTTGCCTCGTCCGCCATACCATTCATTCCGCCTGCATCCCTTGAAGCTGTGGCTAATAGTCGACAGATTGACATCCTGTCGAGTCGTTTGAAATCGAGTGCCACCGAGCCGTGGGTTCCTCCATATCGACCGGTTTCTGTTCCCCCCTCCTCGTCAAAAGTGCCACCATCACCTCGAACACCACGGCGCCACCGTCCGATCACATGCGGCGGACCAGCTGTTGTCCGAGTCATCAAAGCCCCCGATGGGCGATGACACAAAAATGCGTCAACTCATCGGGAAGCCGAATCCTTTTCGCCAACGCACCAGCGAAGTTTGGGGAAGAAGCTGATCGGGGAAAGCCACCGTCGCGCTGAGGGCGAGTGGCGACGGTACTCCGACGAGACACGCACCATCCCACACACGAAGAAACAAAAGTAGAGTCTGAAGGCGTCGTTGCACCTCGAACGTGCCTGCACCACCGTGGCCAAACACTGAGCAAGGACATTGGAATGAATCTTAGTCCTCGCGAGCGATTTAATCATGGCCAGCATCAGTCTGCGCGTACATGATTGGACGCAGACACTAAAGAACACTGCCCCAGGAATGCTCGACGAATCTATTGCTCCCGTCTTGAGATACTTCCACGAGACAGCAATGGCTTTGTCGATCTACATGATTCAAAAGAAAATGTTTCAGTTGACGACTGAAAGCAAGGAAGAAAGGAGCATTTCCGTTTCCATACCTCTCCCTCGTTCAGCAATGCTCTGATGATCGTTGTCGAGGAGCCAAGGCGAGTGTACATGTCGAGAGCAAGCTGCCGCAGAGAGGCATCAGCCTTACCGTACTCAAGTAAAAGATCGGCCAGTTCGGTGGAGTCGTCGAGCACGTGGTACTGCACGACTTGATATAACTCCTCGATTTTTCCTGCACGAAAATACGCCTTTACGAGTGCAATATAGCTGTCCATTCAAGTCATAGTCAGAAACGCTTTCTTCCAGCAATAAGTTCGAAGACAACAACATCCATACGTGAGCGTCTCCACTGGCACATGGCTCTGATGGAGTAGTCGGATAAATTCCAGCAGGTACGAACTCAACACGCCATTTAATGCCACCTACGCCAGCATTAAAAACGATGAGAAAACAGACGTGCGGTTTCAACAGTTTTCACCATGCTGCTCACCTTGGGGCTGGAGAGCAAGGGTTCCCAGACATGCTGCATGATCTCGTGCTGAAAAATAATGGAGTGTCCGTTCGAATTTCGAGGAGGCAGCCGCCACATGGACGATGAGACTGAATTGGTGCCTCCGTGTCGGAAAAAGCGCTTCCTGAGTGAGACCGGTGGTCCAACCGCTTGGGCATCGTACGGTACTCGAGCTTCATCTTCGCTGCTGGTATCATTTGCTGACTCATCCGATGTGTTGCCACCTTCTCCACGGCCACCACCAATACGGCGGTAAAGATCCTGGTGAGAGATGGTCTGCACACTGGCTAATAGGGCTGACACTGGGCCAGGAGCCAGTGGTTGCTCCTCAAGTCGCTCACGAACAAGGCCTAGCGCGAGTGTTTTCGCCACTTGTTGATCATTTCGCCTCAGAAGAAACGGCAGGATCTCGACATGATGAGCGCACGAGCGACACACATGCTCCAGATTCAAATGGAAGCGACGTATCTCAGTGAGATCAGGTAGATTCGCCCGGCTATTTCTTCGTGTGACACTGCGCTGCACGAGATCCGGAGGAATGAACCTCCACGGAGAGACCACGCTACGGTCACTATCCATATTGATCTGCACGTGGTGGTTCATATGCACATGTTGCTGGTGCTGCAGCCGCTTCGACGAGGAAGTGGTCTCCACCGACGTATTGCGAGGGGACGGCAGCAGTTCGGAAGCGTGCACACTCTGACGCCGCGACAGATTTTCGCTCTCGACGTCGCCTCTTCTGGTGCTTAGCGTCGATCCTGCTTTCACTAGCGGTGAATGTTGGCCATGTGGCTGCTTATGGGCGACAACGGGTGGCAATATAGAAACAGGCAGCGGGTGAGAGAACGGGTCATGCGTATCCGTGTCGCACTTCACGTCGAAAAAAAACGCGACGCTGAACTCCACGCTATGGCACACGAGCAGATTGTCCACAACGGAAAACTCAAGCGGCGAGCCTGCTGGCAGCATGAGGTGCAGCGAGCGCACGCACGACACTTTGTCTCGTGCCACACGGTAGAGCAGCAGTCGCGTCGACTTGGAATCGCCGTACACTGCAAAGAGCTCTCCATACAGCGACGCGAGGTACAAATCTCGGTTGCGCACAGCGGTGGAGAAGACAAGACGCGGGAGCTTCTCCACAGTGGGTCCTTGCATGAGAAAGGGCACGATCTCGTTCGCTCGCGATCCCGTGGTCACAATCAACACGCTGTGCGACGGCGAGTACCAGAACGTGTGTATGTACACGGCGATGGACCGATGCAGCGAGCAGCTCCGCCGCTTGGACGAGACGCGGTATTGCTCGATTCCCAGCTTCGTGACAAGGAACAGATCCTGCGAGCTCTGTGGCGCCGTCGCGTGGCTGTTCCAGAGCACGCCGTCGCTGAGAATTCGGTTGCCGGGTTTGGATTTGCAGACGATCCAGAAAGTCTCGCGCGTTGTGATCCGCACGATCTGCACTTCAACATCACTCTTCTGGATTGCGAGGAATTGGCGGTCCAATGACAGACGCAGCAGCACGATGGCACTGTTGGGGTTGGCGCTGGTTGACGCGCTGGTGGCAAAGTCGAACAGCACGAGGCGCTCGGCGTTTCTCTGGTCAGAAGAACCAGACACAGCAGCATCTCCTACTACGAGCGCCGGCGCTGACTTGCTGCGCATGATCACGGGTCGGGTCGCCTCGTGGGCCGACGAGAGCGGCCTCGCGAGCCGCACGCCGAGTGGGATCTCGACCACGTGGCTCGTCTCTGCCGCCAACACCAGCACGCTGCCGTGGCTCTCGTCCACCCAGAAGGTACCAGCGTCGCCCTCGAACGAGACGCCATCGTCACCCACGTACAAATGCCCGTCACTCATAGACACCGACAGAGAGAGAGAGAGAGCGAGAGAGACGAGGAGAGAGGCGAGGAGGTTCGATGGCGATGGCGCGCTTCAATGTTTGTATGAAAAAAGAAGGAAGGGAAACAGGAGTACAGAGAGTGTTGTTTAAAATACGAATACTGATTTAAGGATAATTGAAATGAAGTACGATACAGGCGTGCGAACTTTGGTGTGAGATCGAACTTATTGAGAAAAAGTTGGAGTGTCTATATGAACTTACGATTTGACTTCGGAATTACTGGAGTCAACACAGTGATGACTCAAGTGATTGTCACTGCCAGGCTGAACATCTGAGGCCCTCTTTCTCTGGAAGTCAAAGTGACGAGGGAGGGAACGGAGAAACGAGAGCTCGTGCGCCGTGGTGAGCTCTACCTACACCGCAGCGTTCGCGGCCTCACCCACCGCAAGCCCCTGCGTCGACTAGACAAGCTCTTGCTGCGTGTATTCCGTGGTCGTCTCGTCTCTGAAGACCCACAGGAGGCAGAGAAATCATCCTCACCATGTTCCTCCAGTGGATCGCTAAGTGTGAGCTCGTGCCGCTCGCGGGTGACACTTACGTACTCAAGGCAAGTACTCTGTACTACGTATAACATTGCTATTTGACAAAAGTGCTCGTTTTCTAACTGTAGCATTTTTCGTTGTTGTTGTGCTTGGATAGAAATTCTCGGAGAAATGCCAGCGCACGCTCTGCTCCATGGTGGTCGGCTTCCTCAACACGGACGGCGTGGATCTGTCGGACATTCTGTCGAGCGGCCACCACATCCGCTGGTCCATGGAGATCCTCGGCCACTCGTTCGCGCTCGGCATGGAGGATGCGGACGTCATCGCCGGCGCGCTGCGCATCTACGAGAAGTGGCTCGGTGTGGACGCCAACGTCAAGACCAACGACCAGCGGCCCGCGTGCATGCAGAAAGTCGAGCAAGCGTTCATTCAGGACTTGCTGGGGCAGATGACGCTGCTGTTTGAAGAGCGCTCGGACGCGGCGCGCGCGCAGAGCGACACGCTCATGGCCAAGCAAGTGCAGCTCTGCAGCCGCGTGCTTGAGATTTTCGAAGCCGTCGCCAAGCGCCGCGGCTCGCAGCTCACGCCGCAGACCTGGGACCGCATGATTCGTTTGCTGCTCGGTGCGGCCGACGGGATCCTCCACGGCTCGCGCAGTGTGCTGGGCAACCACTTGTGTGGCTCGCTCGTGCGCAATCTGTTTGAACTGTACCTGCGGTCGCTACCGTCGTGCGGTCCGCGCGGCGAGTTGTGGAACTTGCTGCAGAAGTTCTACCGACGATGGATCCATCGCCACTTGGTGATCGAGCAGTGGAACGCTGTCACGCTCGCGCTCACGCGGAGCATGATGCGCCACTTGCAGACGCTGGACCAGGGCAGGGATTTCGACATTTTGTGGGCCGAGAACCGACTGCAATCGCGCTTTGACATTGACATGTCGCTGGTGTCGTACGCGTGGTATCGGCTGATTCGCGTGGTCGGCCATCCGACTGGATTTAACGATCCAGAAGTGTACCTCGTCGCACTGGTACGTGGCTGGCACTGTCGCGAATATCATTTGGACTGGACGGGGGTCTGATTCTTGGATCAACGCGCTATGTTTTGTAGAAAGGCATCAGTCGGCTGGCCGATGAGTTCACCAAGATTGAACAAATCCCTGTCGTACAATGGGACCAAGTGCTCGGCGCGTTGAACTCGGCGATCGGGAACCGCGAAACCGTGCAGATTTCATCCCAAGCGTCTGGGAACAAGAGCGCGTTGGCCGCCCACGGAAGTTCGAATGGCTCGACTTTGCGTCACTCGCGATCGCCGCCTGACGTGAACACAATCCTTCGACTGCTGGGTCCTTGGCTGTTCGACGCGTGTCTGAGTCGGAGCCTGCGGTATGCGGCGTGTCGCGCGGAAGCACTCAAGTGTCTCGGGAAGTTGATCACTGGATTTTCCAGTGGTCGCTCGAAGCGCATCCATTGGGCCTACGCGATCCGGAGTCTGATGGCTGTGCAGACGGCACTGGTGGAAAGCGATGACCGCATTGTCGCCTCGGCAGTCTACAACTGGTCGCGGATTTTTGTGTCGTATGGCAACCACACTCTCCGCGGAACTGCAGTCATCACGGGTTCATTCCACCGGGGCGTCGAGCGCATAATGCGGTGGGTTTGGTGTATGCTGGTATTGACAGGCAGTTGGTGTTTTGGGACGAGGACTCTAACTGGGATTGAGATTGCTTTCAGGCTGGCTGAGAGAATGGGACCGGAAGAGCAGTCCATTGGCGGCGTACCCTTCGTTCTTTTGCGACGTTCGTGTGTCGAAGCGTGCTGCTCACTGTTGACACTCCACACCCACCTGCCGGTATGCACAGTTGGCCCATTTTGATTCGAACTTCTCCTCATCTTTGATTGATACTTGGAATTCTATTTACCCGCAGCGCTCACTGGTCAAAGAGGCGGAGAAGGAACTCGTGGTACCATCAATGGCCGGCATGACCGGTTTGTACTCGACTCTTCCCAAGCATACGAGCTCTCAAGTCGTGGCACTGCTGATGAACGCGATCAAAATCGAGACCGACCCAACCAACCAGCAGATGACTTTGTGGCTGCTCACCGTCGCCATCCAGCAGGAAGCATCGTTCTGGTCAGCCGGCTTGGCCTCCAGTGATAGCTCGCAAGTACCGGTGACGATGCTTTTGATGTGTTCTATCGTCAGCAAGGCGGCGCGGTACAAGGCCCCGGTGATGTTCACCGCCTTCGAGTGCCTCCGCCATCTATCGCTTGTCTGCGAAGAGCTCTTCCAGCATGCCACTAACTCGGTCGTCCACCTCGTGAATGCTTGCTGCGACTTCATCGTCGCCAGCAAGCCTGTTCTGCGTTCGAACCGAGCACCATTCTTCCTGGACGAGCTCATGGGGGCTGCCTACCGCTGCGTCACTGAGTGGGTCGCCGTCACACCCTTGCTTTTGACGAAGCCTGCCGTGGTGTCGAGGATTATCAATGCGGTCATCGACACGAGCGATCGATCGGGATCGACTGCAGCAAGAATGTCGACCGCGCCAGTGCGTGAAGCGTCGCAAAAGCTGCTCAGCATGCTCATGAAGCACCACGTCGCGCAGCTAGAGACAGACACTGGAAGCCTCAACGAAAAGGTACGAATTATAGATCACAGCAGACACTAGCTAGATTGGAATTCTTGGTGACGAACGAGTTGTGGATTGTTCAAGGCGGTACTGGGGGATTTGTGCGACCAGGATCCACAAGACGCGCAGCTTCACTGTCGGTTCTTTTCGATCAACAAGAACGCAGTGATGAGTGTGATCGAAAAGCCGCCGACTTTCACCGCCCCAGCGGCCGAGACCATCATCATCATGCGGGACATCACAGGGCGATACGCCTGGAGAACCAAGCCTCGATTCCGAGATGGGCCAAAGTTCCACAATATCGAAGAATATGCCGACTACACGGAGATAGGCAGCAAAGAAGATGAAGAGGTGTTGGGCCAGGAGGAGATCTTTCTCGGCGACGAGTCGGATGACGCCCTCGACACAGTCGAGAGCGAAAACGACCCTCTGCTTCAGGCGCTCCGATCCACGCACCAGTCATCTAACCTGATGAGCTGGCACATTCATCAACCCGTCTCATCGAATGGACTTGACGGAGATGCTGCGTCACGCCAGGCGAAGGTCGTGCACGGTGAAGGAAACAGCGGCCTCAGCTCGATCAGCGAGAGGAAGGCGTCCGCCATGGGACGAGAACTTCGAGATTTGCAAGACACACTTTTCACTGAACTGCTCGGCGTGCAAGCGCGCGCGGACCGTGATGCGACAGGGAATCTTCGCGTCGCCTACTCAAAGTGTTCGGAGCCGCATCCGCCGAAGCGAGACGAGGCGCTGCAGTCGTGGAGCGTGTCGCGACGGATGATGACCGAGCTCGGCTTCCTGTCGGTGCGGAACTGGGGCACGATGTTCGCGATGAAGTCGGCCGACGGAGAGCTGTTGCGCGAGCTGGAGGAGTTGGACAAGATTCCAACAAAGGACACGTTTGAATTCGGCATCGCATACGCGACAAGCAGGAGCTCAGAAGGAGGGTTCGACAATGTGCATGTGGTGAGTGGCGCGGATATTGAAGTGGGCATCACGACCGTGTCCAAGGAGTACGAGAAATTCGTATGCGGGCTTGGAGAACGCATGGAGATGGCGGAGAACAACGTCAGCTACGCTGCGGCGGCCTCTCGCTTCAAGGGCGACGCGATATGCCATTCATCCTACGGAGCCGAATCGTGCTTTTACGTCTCGACGTTCCCCGTCAAGTACCGACAGCAGCACAACAGCAGCTTCGTGGAGCCGGCGGTTCTTTTGGAGCGGTCAAGCGTACTGGTTGTGTGGAACGAAACCCAGCTCAACTATCGCCCGGGGAGCGTTCTGTGGGAAACAACCTTCAAGCTGCCGACCCCGAGCTCGCAAGTTGTGATCATCATAGATCCGCTCGGCAACGATCTCTTCTGCGTGCGAATCGCCCATGAAGGCTCGCCGCTGTTCAACCTGCGCGATGCCATCACCAGAGACGACGAGAGCTACGTCGATGAGGGCGAGGTTCACTGCGCTCGTGTGCTGGGTCCACTGCAAGATGGAATGGTGATCAACGGAACGTGGCTGGCCCCTCTTGTTCGCCAGACCGCCATCAACGCGACGATGATTGCACGCGCTTTCCACCGATTCCAGCACGCGATCGGGTCCACGGCGTTGCCACCACCTGATGGGCCAGACTGGACGCGTGAGCGGATGCTGACGTCCATCGTGGAGAAGCATATGCGGCCTCAACTGCCTGGTGAGTTTTATGGAAGTTTGTTTAGTGACGTGACTCGCTACGCGCAGGAAGAAGATGGGGTAAATGAGCTGGACGAGGATCGAGACAGCGATTTCGACAACTATACTGCAAGCGAGTAAAGCGATGGTGCGCCTTTTCAAGGCATCATAGAATAATTTTGTGCCAGTAGTTGGTGGGTGATGTTGTGGGGACTCTGGGCATGGTGGATTTTTCGTCGTTGCTATGTTTAGGTGGCCACACTGTACCAGCGAGACATGGGTACAACGTATTTGGATCGAGGAAAACCGCTGGCCTTATTGCCAAGAGGCTTCTCGGGGGAGGTCAAGCAAAGAGGCGCGACGCTCCATTAATCAGGCGTTGGCTTGTGAGTTGGACGCTTCCAGAGAAGAAGAAGACGGGCCTCTCGCGCGTCGCACGTGCTGCGCAATGTCGTTCCTGATGTCCCCTCGCGGAGTCACAGCCTCAAAGAAGGCAGCAGGGCGCTCGCAGGCCAGCAAGTCCATGATTTACGACCGGGAGACGCCCAAGCGCGAAGGTGGCGACGTTGCGTACGACATCAAGACCATGGAAGGCTTCCTCTGGGTGCGCGTGCACTCTCGTCGTCGGCGATATTGTGTTCTGCACGGGCGAACACTCCATGTTTACAAGAGCAAGGAGGAAGCGGAAGCGCAGACTTCAAGCGGGGAGGTGAGCCCGACTTCGAAGAAGAAGATCGTTGTGGTTGGTGTCAAGGACGCGGTCGATCTCGACAAGCACACGCGAGCGCAGCTTTTAGGAGGTGAGACGACAAATGCCACGCTGGAGAACGCGCTTGTGATCAGCACGCTGAAGTCCCAGCTGGTTGGTGTCGAGGCTGAAACTCAAACGGAGAAGCAGCGGTGGCTGCACGCGATGAGCTGTCTCAATTTTGCCTCGGAGGCCTCGGAGAAGGCGTTTTACCTGTCGATGCTGCAAGACAAGGACAATTTCGACGCCCACACAGCGGTTACGCTACTGCACCGCTACCGAGACAACCCATTGGCAGCTGAGCTGATCATCGACCGACTGGCGGAGTATGCGGAACAGCACATTGACGACGTTGAATTTTACATCCAGCAGATCATGCACCTCGTGGTCAACCTCGAGATGGCGAAGACCGACAAGCTGGTGAACTTGTTGCTATCCATTAGCAAGGCAAAAGCGTATGTCGAGCATCTAGGCAACTGCATCCACCTCGCGCTCCAGTTGTTCTGGCTGCTGGAAGCCAAGATAGAGGACAAGGATCCAAAGACGTACAACTTGTGTGCCAAGCTGCTCATGTCCATCGAGGCGAACGTCGTCAATCAGCAGTTTGAACTGCCGCCAGCGACTTCCTCTTCTCCGGATGCTGTGTTGAAGGTGCTGATGAAGATCCCAGGCATGAAGGACCGACTCGTTGAGATGAAACAGCAGGCGGCCATGGCCGGATCCAAATCGATCGAGTCAGTCGCTAAGGTCTCCTGCGTGCGCCAAGAGGAGCAGCCGTCATCGGCAAGTGACGTCCATAGCGTTGAAGAGGCTCCAGCAATTGTGCAGGTTGACGATGATGCTAGCCTCCATCGTGAGCTCCTGATGCAGTGGATGGAGAAAGAGCGCCAGAAGCGATACAAGTACTTCCACGACCAGCGCGACTTTGTCACGACGCTCACCGACATCTCGGAGAGAATGCGCTTTATTGAGCCCCCAACGGAGCGTAAGAAGCATTTACCAGCAGCGCTCGAAGCCCTCAAGATTCCGCACATGGCGTATATCCCGTTGGGCCGAGTATCCGATCCGTTCTCCCGGATCACACGAGTTCTTAAAGACGAAGGAACCGTCTTCTCGACCCATAGTAGGGCACCATGCCTGCTGTGCTTTGAAGTGATTGAGGACCAAGTGAACGCCGCCGGCCAACGCGCGTCTTTCTCTAAGCCAGCGTCAGTTGCGAGTACGACAAGGAAAGGCTCAGTGTTGACCCAGCAGACCAGTGCGAGCACTCTGTCAACTTCAATGGGATCGTTCGTTGATGAGGAAGTGGAGGTGTTGGCGTACATCAAGAAGTTTTCTTTCAAGGGCAAGTACGTGGCAGTGGAGGGTCACCAGACTGAAGACGACGACAACGACGAAGGCGACGTCGAGCAGGTCGCAGTCGCGTCGCAGCAAGACGAGGCGACTGCTGAAGCCACGCTCCACGCTCTGGACCGGCACCTCAACATACCAGTCGGGGAGACTCCGCCAGGAGCACCAGTCGAGCTGCAATTGCCAAAGCAAGACGAGTCGAGCAGTTCGCTGGATGGCGGGTTGAGGACCACCGATGTGGAAGACCATCGGAAACTCATCCGCCATCGGTCACAAACAGCGTACGAGTATAGCCTGTCGAAGCTGATGAGCGAGAGCGGCGCATTCGGCGAGCGCTGGAAGGCGAAAACGGTATGAATATTTAAGCTCCTGAACGCAAAGAGCAAAGGCAACTATTAAACTGGTGATCTTTAGGAACGCATCCGTGCTTCTTCACAGTACGGAAACTTACCAGGTTGGAATGTGATCTCGCTGGTACGTGCGTGGTCACCATGGACTCGTTGAACCTTCGATTAACACTGACATTCTATGTCGTGGTAGATTTCCAAGAGCAACGACGATATCCGCCAGGAGGTTTTCGCCATGCAGCTGATCACAAAGTTCCAGGACATTTTCAAGGAGAACAATCTGCCACTGTGGCTTCGTCCGTATCGCATCATCTCCACGGGGAAAACGTGCGGACTGATTGAGACGCTGACCGACGCGCAATCGCTGGATTCGCTCAAGAAAAAACCCGGGTACACGAGCCTGCGCGCACATTTCGAGCGAACGTACGGCGACGGCGACATCAACTCGAGGCCGTTCAAGACCGCGCAGCGCAACTTTCTCCTCTCGCTCGTGTCGTACTCGCTCGTGTGCTATCTCCTTCAGATCAAAGATCGCCACAACGGCAACATGATGCTGGACACGGAAGGCCACCTTATCCACATTGACTTTGGGTTCATGCTGGGCACGGCGCCCGGCGGCAATTGGAGCATTGAAACGGCTCCGTTCAAGCTGACGAAGGAAATGGTCCAAGTGTTGGGCGGGCCCGACTCGAAGCTCTTTAGCGAGTTTGTGCACTTGTTCGCACGTGGGATACTCGCGGCCCAGCGCAGCGCCGAGAAGATCATCACACTCGTGGAGATCATGATGCGCAACTCGACGTTCCCTTGTTTCCAAGGCCGCGAAGTGTCGAAGGATCTGCAGAAGCTGCGCGATCGATTCTTGCTCAACAGCTCCACGGAGCAGACGGTCAAGAGCGTGCTCAAGTTGGTCAGCACGAGCTACAAGAACAAGTGGACCAAGCGGTACGACCAGTTCCAGAAGCTCACGAATGGCATCTTGCCTTGAGAGAATGCAGACCGGGGAAATCGAGAATAAAAAAAGACCTAAGATTATTTCATTCGTGAGTTCTCAGGAGCGCATCCGTTTGGGGCCGCCTGGGTGGCTGTTATCGCTAGGGTCGTAGTCGAACTGAGACAGACTGAGGTCGTTCATGTCGAACTCGGACGTGGCGTGGCGGTTCTGCGGCGGTGGTGGTTCGTTCTTGACGGATGGGTAGTCGGCCATGCGCGACGGTGGCGGTGCGTTGCGAGGCATAAATGGTTTAGGCGGTAAGTTCGGATGGCGGTGTTGCACCGATGCGGCGGACAGCGAGACTTGTGCTTGCGGATGGTAAGAAGAAGCTGCACCTGGTGGTGGTACGTTCGCGTGGATTTGCCTAGGCGCCGCAGTGGGTGGAGCGGATAACTGATGCGAAGACTGCGCCAAGGCTAGTTGCGGCATTGGTGGAGCTCGACGAATGGCCTCTGCGTTCGTGTTCGGTGCGTGATTGTGGTGAGCGATCCCGCTGGTCATCACAGTTGCCTGGCGTGACGTTTCCGCTGCCTGCAGCGCCGAGATTCGATTCGCGACGCTCGCTGGATTCGTCTCAGGCGGTGACGGGGTCGCAACACTTGGCTGTTGCGGTTGAGGTGGACGCTGTTGGTATTGCTGTTGCTGAGCGGGCACTTGGGACGGTAGGTTCACATATGGAGCGCTGGCGGATGATGCCGCTCCTCCAATGGTCACATTGCTGCCGGTCGACGATCTTCCACCTGGTGCTGGGATCGCGACGGGCTGTGGCTGCGGCTTGTTGGAGTGCACGTCTTTGATGTGCTCTCGGTCGTAGCACGAGTTGCCCAGGTATTCACCAAAGAGCCGCAGCGCTCGCTTGCGCGCATCTGAGATACTGGCCTTAAAGGTGCTAAAGTCAGGGCTCGCCAACTAGATCCTGGTACAAACTGGAAGTTTCCACACCTTCTTGGCCTGCTCGATGGCCGCGCCCAGATGCGGCTGACCGTCCGCTTGGCCGAACCCGACATCTTCGTGGCTCGTGCCGTCCTTGAGCTCGATGCGAACAAGCGAGCTGAAGCCAATGGTCCACCGCTCGTTCTTCTGCAGTCGCTAGTCACAGTCCAGTCCAGTCCAGTCCAGTCCAGTCCACCCACCAGTCAGTTCATTATTACGCAGTTCCTCATCCGCTTAGTCCCAAATCGCGCTATCAAAGCGTAGCGGGACGTACGTATTCTTCTTTGCACTCGAGAATGTGGCACGACCAGCCGTTGAAGCCGAACGCCTGGTTCGCCAGCTCGATGGCCTTGCAGCTCTCAATGTACGTGAGCTTGGTGCCGCGCGGGCCGGCGCGGCGCGAGAGGTTGTCTTTGCCCAGCTTTTGGTGCAGAAACGCGTTCACCTGCGACTCGTCTCCGGTGCCGAAGCCCACGTTGCCGAACCGCTTGGGCGCCACAGAGAGAGCTGCTTGGGACAGGAGCGAGCTCAGTACGTCGCGCGAGAGCACCGACTTGACCAGCTCACGGAGCTGCTCACTGGTCACGGAGACGGCGTCGGACGCGCTCGGATGTGGCGGCGGCGCATCGGCCACGTCGCCTGCTTCACTGGAGCTCAATCGGCGCTTCATCAGTCGTCGTTGAGGGCGAACAAACGCCGTTGGAGGTCAGTAGAGGCAAGTTGCCTTGGACAATATTCACCGATGTGGTGTTTTTCCAAGCGGGAAACCCAATCTGCAACATTTGAACTTTGAAATATTTACGAGAGTAGGAGTAGTTGGTGCAAAATATTGTTCCATATAAAACTAGATACACAAAATATCAAATATACACCAATAGTGTTTAAACAATTTTGTCTTGAACAGAATGTTACATAAATTAACACAATTGTATTGAAATTTACTAATTCCAACTTCGTGCCCACGTGGCCTCATGGCATCGCAGCACTCAACTGGAATGTTTTCCAGCCAATACGATCTCCTTTCCATCAGCTTGAAACCATTTCATTGGCTGAAATCAATAGTGGGATGGACAAACAGAGAGCAAGTGAAGCAAAAGGGAGGAGGATTTACCCGTTCCTTTGTGTGTGTGACCCTCGCATCATTTCCTCTTCGACCTCCACACCGCACAGGACCTCCCCCACCTCCCAGCGCTCCAGCCTCTAGTGCCATGTCGGACGTCAACACGCTCGTGTTCCTGCCCCTGCAGCAGTTTTTCAAGAACAGCATCCACCTCGTCAAGAAGTGCACCAAGCCGGACCGCAAGGGTGCGTTGAGTAGTGGAGCAGGAGCAAAATCACAAAATCGTGGAACTGACATTCGATCGCTTTTGTGTATATTGCAGAGTTCACGCGCATTGCTGGTGCTACTTCGGTGGGCTTCCTCATGATGGGCTTCATCGGCTTCTTCGTCAAGCTCGTCCACATCCCGATCAACAACATCCTCGTGGGCGGTAGCGCATAAGCAGCGTCGCCAGCTGACTCGATTGCGAATGCCCTCAAGCACACGAAGCGTTGGCCTGCATGCTACGTACTGTTGTGTGAAGCAGATCAGCGGGCGCTGTATCCGAGTGCAGGAGCAATGCGCTGCTGCTGCTGCTGATGGTAGCGTCGAAACACCACCTGCGCTGCAATCCAAACGATATTTATTGTTGTGCGGTGAAAGGGGTGGTGTCGTGGCTACGGCTTGTGTTAAGGATGCTAGCGTCGAGTTTGGATAGGATGATTAGACAATCTACTCGTAATTTAGTTCCCCACAAAAAGCGTCGACCCGTTCATTTCAGTTCCAGTCTCGAAGAGTCGCAAACCTTGTGGTCCAGTTGCGACTATTGGTAAAAGATTTCAGACGACATGGAGGAAGGCGACGAATATGCAGGATTCGACCCGACGAAGCTGGAGGAAGCAGCAGTAAGAGCCGAGGGTGTTCGTCTGCGCGATGTTAACGGCAACACTCTCACGCACGGCGCATTCCGGTCTTCGCACAAGCACGGCGTCCGCCGCGGCGTTCAGGTTCTGTCTTATTAAGATTTTTGGACGGCTGCGAGCTAACACTGGTGCAAGTTGCTGAAAGAATAATTTTGAAATAGACTTTCATGGGCGTCGAGGATCGCGAGTTTCTGAGCAAGAAATCGATTGACTCTCGCCTTCCAGGTATTGTCATGTGGAGCTGAATTTCCTCCCATTGCGCTCACACACGCCGACATGTTGCTATATGTGCCCAACGCCAACAGGGGCGCAATTCAGTGGAAACGCGTTGTCGCTTCAGCGATCTGTCGAACTCGGCGTGGTCACGACGATCCAGGAGTTCCTGGGGCGAGATGCCAACAAAGTGATTTCCCTCAGGAATGCGCATGGCGAGATGCTGCTTCACACCGCCGTACTTCACAACCACGTAGAGATTGTGCAGCTTCTTCTCCACCACGGGGCAGACCCGCGAGCGGCTCTTCCAGACAATGGGACGTCTCAATCAACTCTCGAGAGCGTCGCGCCGCGGAGCGAAAACTACAAGTACAGCCGAATGCTCCACGCCGCGGAGGCGACACCCGTTCACTATGGTATGCGATATCGACTTGGTGCCGAGATACCTTGAATTGTGTCACGTTGATGCTTGCTCGTGGTGTAGCTTGTGCAGTTGGGAATGTTGATGTCGTGAAGCTTCTCTTGGCGGCTTCGAGTCGGTACAAACTAACCGCGCGCTTCACTATCGACCGGCCGGGCAGTCTCCTCCTTTGGGCGATCACTGCTGGCCAACCACAGGTTGTTGAATTCTTGCTCTTGAAGAAAAAACTCGAAGAAGATTGCTTTGACGAAGATGGCAATAACTCTTTCGGAGTCGCAGCACTTGCACTGGGCCATCTGGACCACGCGGATGTTCTCAGAGACATATTTAACCTCCTGTCGCGTTGCGACGCGATCGAGATCAACCACAAGAACACGAACGGGCTGACGGCACTCGATACGGCCGAAGAACCCCACGTGAAGGCGATGCTACAGCAGTTTGGAGGTCGCACGGCGAGAATTCAAGACATGGAAAAGCTGCTGCGGTGGGATCGCGAAGCGTCTCGTCAGGAATACACTTACCGCAGAGAGCGGCTCGGCGCGATCAAGTTACGACAGTCTTCCTCTACTGCATGAAAGCGTCTAATTCGCGCTGGATGCAAACAGCTTCTTTGGAGATACTTTGGACAAGTCAATGGGCTTTTTCTTTTTCTTCTTCTTGGCCTGAGCATGCGTCCCCCACCTTCGGCTCCCACTCGCTGCATTCGTGATGAACTCCTCCAGTTTCTTGATGATGTCGGCGTTGTCAGCGATACGCGCAAACATGAATGGCGTGAAGCCGTTGATATCTTCTAGATCCCACCTGGCTTTGCCATTCACGAGCAAATACTCGACCAAATCGACGTAACCTTTGAAGCACACAATATGGAGAGCAGTCCATCCAAGACAGTCTTGATAGTTGACGTTCGCACCGCACTCCATCAGCTGGGCCACGAGCTCCAAGTAACCTCGCATCGACGCCCATATGAGTGGTGTCATGCCCTCTCCATCGGGGAGATTGACATCCGCACCTCGCTTGAGCAGCTGCCGCGTTAGCGCCTTGTTACCCATGATAATGGAGCTATTGAGTGGGGTCATCAGCGTCAAGTCGTCTTGCATGTCAAAATCGGCACCGCGATCCAGTAACAACCGCACGATCGGTTCGTGCTGTTGTTGGATGCAAATGTTGAGCACCAGCTGGCCAGTTTTATCGCGCGCATTGACGTCACCATGGAGCTGCAGCAACGAGTGGATCAGCAGAATGTCGCCGTCCCATGCGGCGTCAGCCATGGTCGCGACCACGCATGGCATCCACGAAAGGTGGCGTCGCGCGAGCACGCTCATGACGGTCTTGCAGGTCCAATGGCGCTGCACACGCAGCTCATATCCTGGTCGCGACTTCATTTGCATACGCTCGCGCAGCTGGTCCACGGCCGCCTGCCGCCGCGTGTAGTCCTCTTGGACGTACTTGAAGTGGAGCACATCGATGCGCGGGCCACTCTCCCACGCGTGGCCGATACGCTTTTGCTGCATGAGCGTTGTACCGTCCATGTCCGCGGGCTTTTTCGGCCGCTTGATGGGTTGAAGTGCGACGTCCACCGCTAGCACCTTGGCTGTGCTCCGCTTGTCCCCGGCGCTCGCGCCCTTTGGCGTGGCCCCCTCCTCTCCTTCCTCCTCCGCCGTCTCCTCCTCCTCCTCCTCCTCCTCTCCGTCCTCTCCATCCCCACCCTCATCGTACTCCTCTCCTCCCTCTTCCTCTTCTTCTTTGTCCTCTACCGGCTCTTCTTCTCCGCCACGCCCGTCCTCCGCCGGGGTGCTGACTTCAACAACCATCTTCCTCCTATCAATCTTTCCCTTTGAACGAAAAAGACCATCACTCCCAATGGTGGAAGAAACGGTTGAACTGCAATTCCTGACCAGAACCAACACCAACATGGAACCCGCTTCCAATCGCTAGCGGCCGTTCTCTCCATGCAGTTCCACGCGGCAGCCAAGCGGAGCAACGGCGTCTCCTCCTCTTCCATCCCACCCAGCGGAGGGGACGGCAGCACGCGCAGCCTTGATATCGAGGGCGTGTTGCTGCCACTCCAGCCGGGCCGCCTGCTCGCGATCAAGCAACAGGCGCCCCGCCTTCAGCGACTGCAGCAGCATGGAAGCCCCATGCCACCCAAGAAAAACAACCAGCGAAGCGGGGAGACAACGGCGACAAAAGCGCTGATAAAGGAGACGACCATGAAGCCTGAGCCCATCAACTACCTCAAGCTGCGGCGCACAGACGAGAGCGCGCACGCGCTGCAGCGCAACCGCACGCAGCACGTGGTCGCGCACGAAATCCTCTCGCCATCAGCGTTAGCGCTAGTGCTCTCATCATCCAAAGTGCATACCGCGGTGGATCAAGCGATCTTGGAACAGCAGCAGGCGTTGAGACACATGGATCAAGTGCTCGAGGAGATGCAAGACCGTGTGCTAGGCGGTGGCACACCGGTCACGGCGCTGAAAGAATCACAGGCTGTTCTCGCCAGCCAACTGCAGCAGCTGCAGCAACAGCAAGTTCAAGTGCAAAAAGAGTCCGATGCGGCGTCCCGACGTGTCCAACATTTGCTCACCGTCGTACGCAACGACATTTCGCTCTTGTACAAATTCACGCCGTTGTTCAAGATCTACGCACGTCATAAAACCAAGTCAGCATGGCATCGCTGGACACACTTTGTGACTTGGCATCAGGAAGAGCAAGCGCGAATCGCTCTACTGTGGCCATACGCCGTCACGATCCAGCGCGTGTTCCGCACGAAGCGAGATCGTTGGCTGCGTGCTCGCACGCGATTGGTACTCGGGTGGCAACAGTGGGAAGCAGCCAGGCGCATGCAGAGGTGTATCCGTAAATGGCTCGGGCGACGAGAACGAAGATGTCTAGCTGAGGCTCGAGAAGCCATCAAATTGCAAGCAGCTTGGAGGGGGAGAAGGGACAGACGATGGGTGAAGAAATTGCTCCAAGACCAGTTGAGACAAATGCTCCGGTCTTTAACGCCGACGGGCAACCTCCATCGCCTGCACGAAGTAACCCAGCGAAACCCGGAGCTTGTGCGACCGCTAAACGTGATGCTCTCTCTCATCGAAGAAACGACGATTGTCGTGGAAACCGATACAACGTATAAAGCGAAGAATGCGCGGATTGCAGCGAAGATTGCATCGAGACCAGTTGAAGCTACGCGAAGGCAACTCTTCCATGCGATTTTTAATCTGAGCGAAATTATTGTAAAGCGCGCTCGCGATGTTCAAAATGCAAAACTCGACTACAACAAGAAGAAAGAAGACAAATTGAGGCAGATTCTACTGGAAGAAGACGCGGGGAAATCAAAGCTACTTATTGAGGCTCGGGAGAAAATTGCCGCCGAGAAGGAGAACACAAAAATGATCCACGAAGAAATGCTGACGCGTGAGTACTTGCGCATGATGAAGACTGCCGAGGCGGACCGTATCTTGCGGATTAAACTGAACAGATCTTGTCGTGAACAAGCGGAGAATGCTCACATGGTGATCGAAGAGTACCAGACTCGCTACCTCATATCTGAAGTTCGGCGGCGCAAGCTGGAGGATAAGAAACGTCTCCATGAAGTGGAGATGCGGAGGCAGTTCTTATTAGATAAAGAACAGGAGCAGACCCAACTGCTCTTGGAGATGCTCAAGACAGATGAGGTGAAACGGAGTGAGATTCGCTCCAAACGACTTCACGCGAAAGCGGAAGAAAATGAGCTCTGGTCGAAAATGTCCAAGGAGCAACAAGCCGAGGCAATCCAACGCCTTCAACTCAAAGAGAAACTCGAGGAAGAAGAGCACATACAGAGTGAAGCTTTGAGTTTGGCGCAGCAAGCTCATCAACGAGAAATCAATCGGCGACGTGAGGAATCGCGCCTTCGGAAGCAAGCAGAGCTCGAGAGAGAACTCGCAGCTCGTGAAGCAATGGATGAGGAGGAGAAGCTGAGCAAGCGAGCGCACTTCAAAGCAAAAAAAGCACTCCACGCAGAAACCTGGAGAGCCAAACGAGAGATGGAGCAAGTCCGCTATTCCCTTGATCCCATGCATTTCAGCACGATCCAAGCATTGAAGGAACAGGAGGAAAGAGAACGACGAGCGCGGGTCTTGATGAAACGTGAAGACGAGAGTATGTTGCAAATTCGTGACAAGGAGCGCAAAGCCAAGTATTTTCAAGCATGCCGAGTACGCCGCAAACAGGAACTGGCGGAAGCAACACGCGCAGAAAAAGAGCGGGCCCTGATGCATACAGAAGACCTCGCAGCAGACTCAATTCGAGCCACCGAGAAAAGGGCTTCCGAACAAACGATCATACTGCATCGAATGGCGGCTTTGGCTCAGCAGGAGGAGATGAGGCGTGAAGAACACATTCTCGAGGCGAAGAATAGAATGCTCATGCATGACGAAGAATTGCGCCAGCGACGTGTGAGATTGACCGTTCAAATAGCGCGTGATTTGAAAGAAGAGCATGAGCGAGAACTAATGAACGAAGAAGCGTCGCTGGCGCGCATGGTGAACGCGAGGCTTGTAAAGAAGGCAGACAAGCGCTTTCGAGAGCGTTGCATATTCAGCATGATGAAGGAAGACGTAGCCAGCATGGAGCGCCAAGATCTGGAAGCGGAAGGCCATCGTCTTGAGCAACTACTGTGGAAACCGGAAGATGCGGTTGCGTTTTCTCACCTCGTTGCAGAATACCCGCAATTTCTTGCGACGAACGTTGCTATTATGCAAGAGCTATGTAGTCTCAAGGAGCCACCACCTTACAACTTCGACTACGAAGCAGTCCAAAGACATCGGCGAGATGAAACGACGTTGGCACCGGATGAAGTCCCACGAAAGAAGCGCAAGCCTCGCAAATTCTTCTATCACGAATTTTTCGAAGAAGACCCAGTATTGTCGAAACTGAAGCCTCCGCCAAAGCCTCCGTCAAATGCACGTGAGCGGTGGAATCGACTGGCGGAGCACTTTCTCGGTGGGGCTTGGAGCTGTGATTCTGTTCGAAGAGCGTATCTGTTGATGAGTGAGCACAAATACGGCGAAGCGACTGCGGCGATGCAGGAAGCCGTTCGCATGGCCGAGGCATCGTCGTTTCGTCAGTCGTCGATGTCATTATTGCGTCAAGTCGCAAGATCGTACTTCAAGCACTGGGAGCACAATTTTGAAAGGAGTTGTCTGGAGAAGTCTCTGCTTTACTTTCAGCGAGCGAGTTGTAGTCTCGATGTGCTAGCGAATCCTCGCTTACTCCAAGAAATCTCCATTGTGCTTGAGAAAGCAGGTCGCTGTCGAGAAGCCGCGGAGGTGATCTCCGCAATCATTCGTTGTTTCCCGCGCTACGCAAGGCTGAACGAAGTCATTTTCCGGGGTGGAGTGGTGATGATATCTCTACAAATGTATCAGCAGAGCCGCGAATACCTACTGCACACACTCGACGCGAACCCTCTTGGTTGGGAGCAGCACGAAGTTCTTTTTCTTGCGGCGCGTGTGATGCAATTCGAAGGCAAACCGCGGCGCAAACTGTGCTCCGTCGCGTATGAAGAAGCGTTCCGAATGAACAAGAAAGATGCGTACTATCGCATCTATCCGACGTGGCAAGAGTGGATCAAGAATGCAGCGACTTGGCGCGACATCGGCGACCGATATTACGCCAAGCAGGAGTTTGCGCTGGCTCGCGATGCCTATCAGGTTATGACGAAGCGAATTTTCAAGTCCCAGAGCCTTCATGGTAGTTCAAAGCGTAAGCAGGTCCTTGAGGCTCGACGAATCTCGATGAATGGCCACGTTGATGACACTGAGAAGTTTGAAGACGGTGACTGGCTTCAGCTGGCGCGATGTGCCGCGATCTTGAACGATCGCCATGCTACCGTGAGTGCGCTACAGCGATGGTTTGCTCAGAAGTCGTACCGAGATCGCGCAATCGAACAGTTTCACGAGTGGCCCTTGGCACGTTGGAAGCTGCTCGGTGTTGAGGTCCCTGAGCGGGTCATTGAGGTTGTTGAAGATAAGAAGCGAGCAGCTAAGGCTATGGAGGAAACCAGGCTGAAGGCGATTCAAGAGAAGCGGCAGAGGGTGCTCAAGGAAAAAAGTATCAATGCGCGCGGGAGACTGATCGCGTGGGCGGACGGTACGATAAATGATGGTGCACAGCCAGATTCTTCTCCAGCCAAGTTCTCATCTTCAACCTCGGTCCATGCAGCTACATCTCAAGACCTATTAGCATTGCCTGAGCGAGTTGGCCCATGGCTGCGAGTAGTGGACAAGGATGCTAATGAAGTGTACTATTGGAACGAAGAGACGAGCGAGGTCGACTGGAATCTACGGACTGAATGACAGAAAAATGGAGTAGTCGAGAATGATCTATGTAAACACCACCGAACTCTTTCGCAACACCGATGTCTTCACAGCCTCTGCAAGTCGATCCAAGATCGTGCTGCGCTCAAACGTGCACGTGACTCTCTCACCAGTTCCCAGTGCGTCGTACTCCAAGCTCGCGACGCCGAGCACCAACCGCGACGTACTGGAAATGAAGCAGCCGTCCCATGAATCTACCGTGTTCAGTATCGGCGGCTCCAGAACAACCGGAATGCCCAGTTCTTCACAGACTTCAAGCACGAGACCTCGCACTGTGCCTTTTAGAATGCCGTCCTCTGCTGTGTAAATCGTCCCGTTCCGCATCACGTAGAAATTGGTCTGCGAGCCTTCCAGCAGTCGGTGCGTCTCCGGCTCCATCAGAATAATTTCCTCCACGTCTTTCGGCAGCGCGTCGTAGATCTGTTTGCGCTCGCGCACCCACCCCGAGTCTTTGGCTGCGGCGTTATGGCGTGGCATGCCAGCGACATGCAGCTTGACCAACCCGCTCCGCAGCGGGGGCAACAGGCCAATGTGGCAGTAGATATCGGTCACGTCCATGAGCGCCGCCGCTGCCACTGCCGTCTGCACCGCCGCCTCATATTCCTGACAGACTAGTACCGTGATCTTGTACTCTTCGTCCGGCTCGTCGCCAAACTGCTGCTTGAAGTTGGCCATCGCCGCACGAAGCGTCGCCTCGGTGCGCGGGCGCAGGTGCTGTTCAACAAATTGCGGCGAGATGGCCGCCACATCTTGATGCATCGCGATCGTCGAATCCACTGCCAGTCGAATCCTCATTTTAGCACGAAAGGTCGAGTAAAACGCCAAAGTTGATACGCACCAAGCCGCTTGATGTGGCCCTCATAGTCGAAGATCCGCGTCTGCGCGACTGTGCGCGCGGCTGTATACGCGCCACGAGGGTTCATTAGCAGGAACTTGGTGGCGTCCAAGTTGCAAGGAACAGCCTGGCCGTTCTTGGCCGCCGCCACTAGCAGCGCCTTCTGTGCACGCCGCGCCGCTGCCGTCAACGCCATGGTTGTCAGGTGATAAATGAGCGGTGGTCTTCCGATGTATTCGCCCAGCTGAGGGCTCTCTATACAGAGCGTAACCTACCTATGAGTTACTGCATGCATCGGAATGAACCATGTTTTTCAACATTGTAAGAATAGTAAATTTTGTACCCTATTCAAACAAGGTTGAAACACCGTATTTAACTCACGATGTCCCATTCCCAGCATCATTCATTGAGAAATAAACTGATTCTGGGAATAGGACATCGTAACTAAAAATACGGTAAAACCTGTAAAATCACTTGATTTGCCACGAACCGATGGTGTTGAAGTTTCTGAACATGTTTACTTTTGTTATCCGATATTGTATCTTCATGCAGAGGGCTTTCTACATCACTTCCTTTTCCCGCCTTCAACCACCATCGGCAACATGCCATTTCCGAACTTCTACTACGCCGACCATGACGCCAGTACGTCGCTCCCCACGCGTGGAAGGCCGCATACATCGTGTCTCTCCCTACACGACAAATGTTGTCACTCCACTGAGGGACGATGTGCCCGTTTACCGACTCGTTGTGCAGCCGCTGATCAAGACGACCGTGTTGAAGCGGGATTCGTCAGGGGAAACGCTCGACTTCGTTGAAGTCCGCGGCTGCTCATTCAGCGATGTCGTCCGGGCGCTGTGGAGTCAGCTGAATCAACACATCAAAGGCCGCGCGGTCGAGGGAGACCATGGCGCGTGGACACTCGAGCCGGCTCGAGTGGGCGAGTGGAAGCAGCTGATGCAGTTCAAGAGCAAGAGCCACATCGTCGACTCAAACAAGACCGAACAGGCGTGGCGCAAGTGGCTAGCGAAGAACTGCGATACCGTGATTACGCTTGTGGTCTACAAGTACGGCATGGCGATTGCCAGCCAAGACCACCTTGACGAGTTCGTCAAGGCCCGCGCGCCGCCCACCCAAGCGGTTCCTCTCCCTCCAGTGGTTCAAATCCGACCACAGAACCGTGACCCAGGAGCAGCGAATGAGCCTACAGATCAGCTACCACCCCGACCTCGCGTAGAAGCGACGGCCGCCCAGCTGCCGCTGCCACCGCCGAGAAGTCACTTGGCGCCCCGGCGGCTTGCTGTTGATGCCAGTGGTATAGCTGCGCGCGTAGCGAAATGCTCAATGCCATCAACTGCCCATCTGGCGTTGGAGTGCGTAAACGCTGCGATCGAGGATCATCGCGAACTGGTCAGCGAGTGGAAAAAGTTCGGGGAACGTCTGGACATGATGGAGCGAAGCTTGACCATGCGCCAGTCACTCGTCGAGTCAGTCATGCGCGACCTGACGGTTGCTTCACCGAGCCAAGCTCGCGCTCCCCGACGCCAATGACAAGCTGCCCAGCTACCCAGACAAAATACAGAGTGCGCGTGGGTTATATGGAACAGCAGACGAGACGAATACAAACACAAATCGATTATTCGGGACAGCTTGCACAGAAATCGTCAAGCCGGCCTGGTTTGAAACCCCAGCGCCCCGGTAGGTGACCGACCGACGGTCAGTCTTGGTGCTTGAAGTCACTCGATGTAGCAGCGCAGTACGAGCGGCACAACCTGGTCCGTCGTTGGCCCAGAGTCGGGTGGGTGCCAGTACTGAGAACTTGCTTCCACGGCTGAATGAGAAGCAGACTTGGTTTGAAACCAGTCGAGTCAGAAAACGAGACGATCAGCTTGGTCGGTCGAAGACTTAAGCTGTACACGATATGGTGGAACGAGACCTCGCATGCATCCAGATGGCTAGTTCGCGAAGTAGACCCCCTCGCCCTTCACATTAGCCTTCAATCAAACCACAGCATCATTGCCGTGTGCTTGGTTATCCATAGAGCTAGATGACAATCCAGTGCTCACTGGTGCTTGAGGTTGCCGACCCACCACTGCATGCAGATTGTCGTGCTCGTCAAAGATTCTTGCCGACCAGTTCATCGCTGGCACCAGCGATCGTCGCCACCTTTCTGCACTTATTCACACTGAGGCTACCACAGCAAGTGTAGACGAAGAGTCGGGCACGATGAGTCATCGGCGCTGGCCGGGCTCCCGTACGCGACGTTTACGATGTCGAATGCTAAGATCGAAGCAAACGATACTGGAATAGGTTTCACTTGAGCAGATGAACCGATTGGTGATACCTGTACGGTACCGTAAATCACGAAGTCGTTCACGTAGTATCCACGCTCGAACAGCACTGGCGCTGCCTGAAAGCTCTGTCGGCGTGGTTGGACCTGTTGGCTAGACGCTGTCGATACACCCCCGTCAACGTATGCATGCTCAAATGCGAAATCACCCAGGAAGAGAAGAAAAATCCTACAGCGTTGGTCCGTTGTACAAGACAGCGAGTCCGTCTGTGTCGGTGACTTGGCTCCTGCAACGCACGCGAACACGCGCTTGCGAGCGTCAGCTCGTTCGCTTCGTCGATCGCCTCCATCCTCCTGTAAGCTGATTCGGCGAGTAGCAACAGAGCTGCCAGCTCAAGTCTGGCGTTCAATGAAGAGCTAGCTTTCGAGAGTGAGATACTGTATGCCCAAAATAGGGCAATTGCTCATAAAACTAGCCGAATCGCCACAATAGGGTATTGAACCAACGAGCTACAAAATGAAAGGGAACCTGATTCACCTCGAGGCTAATAGTACGGCTCCAGCGAGGTGGCCTCGACGTGCTTCTTCAAGTTGTTGAGGATCGCCTGCCACCCGGACTGCTGCTGCTCGACCGAGTGCGTTCCTTCAGCTTCGAACGTCTGGACGATACGGGTCTTCTTCTCGCCTTGATCAACCAGCTCCGTCAGCACTGTGGCGACGGTGCGCTCGTCGTCGAGTTTGTACTCGAGGCGCGCGTTGGGCTCCACGAGCGTGTACGTGCCTTCAAAGTCAAAACCGCGGCTGCCGTCCTTGGCAGCCATGTGTGACGAGAAGCGACCGCCGACTGTGAGGTCGTTGGTCGCTTTGGTTGTGTGCCAGTCGTCGGACGCGGCGTTCCACTGGACGATTTCCTGCGGATCCGTCAGCGCCTTCCACACGACATCGACATGCACGTTGATGTCGGCTTGGATCGTGATGCTGGTGCGCGCAGTCTGAGCAGCTGAAGCCATTGCAGTGGCTGGAAACGTTGTGTGGTCGGATGAGGGAGAATTGGAGATTGAGGCGTGAAGTTGAGACTGGAGAGTGCTCCCTCCTTCACTCCTTGAACTTGAAGAATTAGCCAACAAAAGAGCGAGTGTTGGTCATGTAATGAGCCACTGAGTCCTCTTTTTATTATTTAGTTTTTGTAGAAAAAAACAAACCCTTTCGTGGAGACTGCTTTGTATGCGACCAACACTCTCACGTGTTTGATGATTTTCGAATCTAATGTGTTGCGTCCAAAGGCTGCAGAGAACCTTCTGCGCCACCACACTGATCACCCAACCAACACAACTACTGTAGCAACTAATCTTGAGCAAATGTACCAGCACCAACGGAGAGGAGGGGTTCCGACACGAGCTGGCAAGAGTTTTCTACTCGCATCAAGCGCCAATACCTGTTCATGCATCGATTCTGACCGAGTACTTATAAACACTGGCGAGCGAAAGGCCTTCAGAGCTAATGCTGTTCAAAAGTGGAAGGTAACAGTTGCCACAAGAAAAGTTTCAGATTGTTTGCGGAGAAAAAGAGAGGTCGAGCTTAGACTGGGAGTTCTGGGGTACGGCTCTTAGATGGCCTTGGCGTGCTTCTGCAAGTTGTTGAGAATAGCCTGCCACCCAATCTGCTGCTTGTCGCTGGGTTGATGCTCTCTGGTTCAAACGTTGCTCGATGTGGGTCGTTTCGCTGTCACCATCCAGCGGCATCGGCACCGTGACGACGCGGCAATGCTCGTCATCGGTCTCGAATCCTAGTCGCGTATTAGCGTCGACGAGCGCGTACGCGCCTTCAAAGTCAAAACCGCGGCTACACGTCCTTGGCGGCGATGTGGAACGAGAAGCGGCCGCCAACTGTGAGATCGTTGGTCGCTTTGGTCGTATGCCAGTCGTCGGACGCGGCGTTCCACTGGACGATTTCCTGCGGATCCGTCAGCGCCTTCCACACGACATCGACATGCACGTTGATGTCGGCTTGGACCGTGATCGTGGTGCGCGCAGCCGAAGTGATTGAGAACATGGTGGGAAGTCAACATCTCGTGGGTGTCGTTGTTGGCGGGTGAGAGAGAATTGGAGACTTTGGATTAAACCTCAGACTGGGTCGTACAATTTGAGAAGCTTTGGTTGAAAGGACTTGAATGGCTCAGTACACTAACTACTATTGGAATAGTCGTTGAAGTAAACACTATCGCAGGTTTGAGCATTCCATTTGCAATGAGGAGACAGCCTTTATACCACAACAGATCTTCAAGATGTTGCTATTCCTTGATACTGAATTCAAGTGTATTCTAATCATTCAATTTTGTGCTGGGGTGGGTGGACAGCAAGCAGTTCTCTTCTATGCTGCGTGCTCTCGCTTGAAGAGTGAGCCCGAATTGTACCGGCTCACACCAGTCACCAGAAACATGGCCATGATGACGACCACCACGACGGTCGAGAAGCCGCTCGCGGCGTCCAGCAGTGCGGTGCTGAGCCCATTGTTCTGGACATTCATGGTCCACACGTCGTCTTCGCTGTGCTCGTAGCTGGCTGTGACAAAGTGGACCAGCGCGTCCTCATGCAGCGTGGCCGGGTCCAGCGACGGCGTCTTCACGTTGTCGGCGAAGCAGACCGGACAGCTCTGAACGGACGGCCAGAACGCCTTCTTGGTTACCTTGTTGACCTTGTTGTGCATGCGCCAGAGCCACAGAACAAGCGCCGCGTTGCCTTTCTGGTCCGAGTCGGCGATTTCCGCGATCACTTTGGGCGGGTTGGCCGCCATGAAGTGCTGGACGCACTCATCGCAGCCGAAAAAGTGCTGCACAAAGAACCGGATCGCCGAGGCCACCTGGCTGGGCTTGAGCGGACACGCCTCAGTGCCGACGACGACGCTCATGCTGTGGAACAGCGTCCAGAGCCCGCATGTGTACGTGTTGCAATACGCCCACGCGGTCTCGTCTTCGGCCACAAGCAGCGACTTGGGGAACGTGGTCTGGCGCGCGATCTCCTTCCACTTGTCCAGCAGACTCTTCCACGCTGACTGGTCCCAGCTGTCACGCTCCTGCATGGCGGCGGCGAGACTCCGGAACACGGCGCGGTTGGCCTCGAGCGGGAACGTGACGCCGAGCGCCTGGATCCAGAGCAACGCGGCGCTGTACCGCTCGCCTTCGAGCACGTGTTGACCGATAAAGAGCGAATTCTCCAGGGTGAAGATCGCTGCCGAGCCGGCGTCCTGCAGGCGGCCGTACTTCATCTTGAGCGAGCGCTCGTCGGGCAGTCCGAGCCCATCGTCCACGCGGTCGTTGCGGATCAGCTCGATCTGCTGGTCCACATTATCGGGGTGGATACCCGACGGCATGTTCGCCTCGGCCAGCAAATCTTCGACCCATTTCACAATGCTCTTCGTGGTCTTCATGCCGAATCGCGCGTAGTTGCGGCCCTTGGGCGCATCGCGGGGCACGTGGAAGATCTTGAGCGTCGGGTACCCGGACACTTCTTCCGAATTGCAGGCCTCCGCGTGCTGCGTGCAGTCGACGGCGCCGATGTGGACGCTCTCGCTGCCGGCGTAGAACGACGCGAGCTTCTCGAGCTCGGGCGCGAACACGCGACAGTGCGGACACCACGGCGCGTAGAAGTCGACCAGCCACACTTCGTGCGAGCGGTTGGCGCGCACATCCGCAAACGCCGCGTCGTCCAGCGAGCGCACGTGGAACGAGTCCTGAAACAATCCCTTCGAGTCGCGGAGCTTGGCGGCGGAGCAGCGCAGCGAGCTCACTGCTACGAGAAGCAGTAGCACCAGCATCGTCGTGGTGGTGGTGGTTGTGTGTGAAGAGCTCTTGGACATTGTTGACTTTGATGTGTTCGATTGAACGGTAGTTTGTAAGATGGAAAGAGAACGAGCAGGAGAAGGTCGCAGCGGTAAAGCGACGCAACGCGGCAGCAGCAGTAGCAGCAGTAGCAGCAGTGGCAGGAGTAGTGTTCGCTGGGTTCACGAGGCGAGAGAACCGCGGAGAGGTCGTTGCAGCAGCGTCTCTCTGTTGCGCTGCTGGTGGAAGGATGCAACGTGTCTGTCACCAATGGGTCTGAGAGGTTCTGAGTAGACCATGTTATACAGGGCATATAGATTCCACAATGCAAAATCTGCAACACGGTGAGGAATTATAATTGGACAAAGTTTCTATTGCTTGCGCTTGTCTTGGAGCTGGCGCTGCAGCCCGTGGAGCTTGGCGTCGGACCAGGGCGTGCCAGCCTCGCTGTCCGGTTGAGGCAGCTTGGGGATGTCAAAGCGCATGGTCATCGGATCGGCCGCCGAGTGGCTGCGCAGAGGTGAGAGCCCGGCGGAGGTGCTACTTGGCAACGAAGCATTATTGGAGCTGCTCGCTTGCAGTCGCGGCTCGGAGCTGCTCACGCCGAGCGGTTTGCTCTTGGGCTTGATCAGCTTGGGCGAGTTGACCCAATCGGGGAGTGCCGAGAGCGCGCCCATGTCGCTGGCCATCTGCCACTTCATGCGGAGTCCGTTGAGCTCGCTTTGCAGCCGCTTGGTTTCTTTCTGCGAAGTGGCGCGCGTCCAGTCCAACTTGGTGCGCACGTCAATAAACTTTTCGTCCATGAGCCGCAGCTGGTCCTCAAGAATTTTGGCGCCATGCTCCAGTTCCTGGACCTGCTGGTCTTTGACGGCGCTTTTCTTGGTCACCACCGCGAGCTTGTCTCGGCATTCGGTGAGCTCTTTGTCCGTGCGGCGGTGCAGATCCACAGCTTTGGTCTTGGCTGCGGCCTCGTGCTTGAGGTGAACCATCAATTTCTCGATATGCTCCGACAGCGCCACGATTTTCTCGGTCGTTTCTTTGTAGTTGGCCTCGGCCTTGGCGCGTAGCTCCTTCTCCACACGCTCTCGACTCACAATTTCCACGGTCCGCTCCTTGAGTGCCTGGAACTCGCTGACATTCGCCGTCGCCGTCCCCAGTTCGTGCTCCAGCTGCTCAATGCGGGCCAGGAGTCGTTTGTTTCGACTCTTTGCGAGCCGAAGCTCGCGCTCCAAGCGCCCGACAACTCCAAAGCTCTCCACCGCCGAAAACGACCCTACGCTGGCCAAGTGAGTGGGTAGAGGTTGGCGCTCCGCATCAGCCTCGTCGCCTTCTTCGCCAGTCCCACCACCCGCGTCTTCCTCTGGATCTGTGCCTTCATCTTTCCGTTGTGTTATTGCATTGGCCCGTGACGTAAACGTGGCCGCGTTTAGAACGCGCAGCTCGTTCTCGATAGACTTGAGCCGCAGCCGCACCAACTCGGCCAGCTTGACGTTTTCGTAGGCCGCCTCGTCGACATCTTCGCCGACGATCCCTTTGAGCAGACTGCTGCGCACGCCGTCGACCTCTCGTCGGAGACTGTGGAGCGTCTGCTTGTGCTTGTCCAGAGCCACGGCCATTTGTAAGTGGGTCTCGCCTTGCTGCACGAGTTCCTCCGACTTATGGAAGAGCTGCTGTTGCAAGTCGCGCAGCGTAGTGACGACGGTGGACTTGCTCTCTCCAGCGCCACTGGTCAAAGCGAGCAAGCCCACTTCTTCCTCGAGCTGCGTGATTCGCTCGGTGAGCCGCGCGATCTCAATATCCTTGGTGGCTCCATCTTGCTCCACTTGCTGCAGCAGCGCTTGTTGGGTACTTTCCATGACCTTTTCATTCTGCGACGTGGCCTGGAGTTGTGACTGCAGCTCAGCCACTTGCGTCTCCAGTCGGCTAGCGTAGTCGCGCAAGTGCGCCTCTAGCGCCATGTACTGCTGCTCTTGGTCCGTCGTGTCGCTTGTGGCTTGGTGTAGTGCGATGCTCACGCCATCGTACTCTTTCATGAGCTGCGAGAAGCGGTCGCTGCTCTCGTTGAGCTGCTGCTGAAGCTCGGTGATCGCCTTGTCGCGCCTCGCAATCTCTTGCTTGTCTGTCTCCACTTGCTCCAGATCATTCACCAGCTCTGTCGTGTACGTCTGGAGATTTTCTTCAAGCGACCGGATCTTTTCTTCCATGGCCTGTCTCTCGTTTGCCCACAATTCCTCGGTCTCTCGTCTAGCACACTCTAGCGCGTCGTAGCTGGCGCGCCAGGCGTCGTTCTCCTCTCGAAATGCTGCGTTCGCGTCCATCAGCTCGGCGACCTGGAGCTTTTCGTGCTCGATCGCGATCTGCATCTGCGCCTTTTCGTTGGCGTGCTGCCTGTAGAGCGCGTCATTGGCCTCTTTCAGCGCCGCGACTTCGTCCTCGAGCGCTTTGATCCGCTCTGCTGGCATCGTTTACGAGCGGTACGACTGCCGACGGAGATGGATGTTCTGGCCAGGACTGCCGTGTGGTGTGAAAAATGGCCGAGATGCAATAAATCCACGAATAGATGGCCCATGAAACATGGCCGAGACATCAAAAATCGTCTAAATGTTGATCTTTCACTGCAGATCACCTTTTCGTACCTTTGACTACCATGCCAAACTCGTTGTACAGGTGAAAGGTTGTCGACAGCCTAGATCTTTTACTGAGATACATCAAAGTAGCAGTCCAGTTCAGCCAGCACTTGAATAACCTGACGAGCATATATGGGAACAGCATGTAAGCAATCTACATTAAAAAGAACAAGAGTGGTGTACTCGCAGTAGCCGTTACCGTCTCAAGATGTGTTTTGGCTGCGTTGGACCTCCACTGTGGCCCTTCTTCCCGAATCAATCGCTCCAAATCGCTCAGCTTCGCTGCCAATAGCGCACGAAACTCGACATAGTTCATCCCCGTGTTGGCCAGCATCACGACCTGACACTGGTCGCGGAATTCCGCGCCTATCAAGCCGATTTCTTGGAGATGCTCCAGCTCGCTCTCCACAGCAGCGTTCTCGCGTTGGAGAAACGACCAGATGCTGGCGATGTTGTAGCCGTTGAACCAGTTGTGGTTGATCGAGATGGTGGATTCGAGGTTCCTCACTTGGTGATACCAGCCGCTGGGCACGAAGATCGCATCTCCCGACACTTGAGACACGCGCAAATGTTTGGCGTCGTGCACGTGCGGGTAGAGCGCACGGTCGTAGGCTGGATCGGTCACGTCCGTAATGACTGTGCGGCCGAATGTGTCTTTGAGCTTGTGTTCCTGCAGACCCAAACTTCTTGCTCACTTCTCCAGAAGATCAGCAGGAACAGCTTATTTTATTGCACACCGCACCTCGTCAGGATGGAAAAAGATCCATTCTTTGCATCCAACCACATTGACCGACCAGCTACACGGACAGCACAAGGTTCGGTCAAAGACCTCAAAGACGGCGTTTGTCAGAAGATCCCGTAGTGTACCTATACGAGCGGAACACGTCGTGGTGCATCGGAGTTGAACTTCCAGCGGGTCCTGTAATGCTCCGGTTAGCTCAGGCAAGGACTCCACTCACCAATACATAGCATGCGAACGCTACCAATGTAGACGAACCGATAATCATCCCCACTCGAGTCTTTCTGATCCCACCACCTGCACACAAACACACACACAGCCATGAGGTCCATGTCCCCACGGCTATGTCGGACGGACTCAACTCGCAACCAATTGAGCCAGTCGTCCGCGAAATATTCTGGAGTTCTAACGACGACAATCAAAAAGGCGACATCAGCGAATAGAGCGGCCAAGAAGCGGTATCCTGTAGCTTCTGATACCGTATCAAGAGCTACTCAACCATCGTACGTGTAGAGCGGCGGCTCCGGGTTGGCGGCCTTGACGAAATGCCAGTCTTTGAGGTACTTGGTGCCTGCCTTCCCAGCTTGTACCATGTCGAGATACTCGGCTATGCAAATCAAGATGAGCTTGCAAACCTTCCAGTGCTGTGGCGTATGGTGGCTAATATAATACCAAATTTCATGGTGATATACTCGCGGGCGCCATACTTCTCAGATTCCCCATCCACCACCTGCAGAACATCCACACAGCACGCGTAAACACAACCGGAGAAGTTGAAGTCAATACGTGGTGCATTCCACGGCAGTTGACGGATTTCGACGCGCACAGGAACATCGAGCTGGCCGTAATTTTGGTGCAAATGCTCGAAATTAATGGCGCCGTTCGGCTCCTTTTCGCCATTTCCAGCGATTCGCCAGTCGCGCACGTTGGGGAACCACTTGTCCACTACGTTGCGGATGAGCACAGGGCGGTTGGCTACAATGTACGTCGCGCAGAAGTGCTCGTAGCTCAGCGCCGCCGCATCCAAAACGTCGATCGGTTCCATGCGAATGCTTAGGTTCTTTTCGAACATTAGGTTGCGGAACCATGTGTTACAAACTGCATTTCCAACACAGAGCGGATGGCAGCTGACTGTGTCAAAATGTGACTAAAACGTTATCTGTTTTTGTCTCTTTCTGTCACTGTAGCCACACACAAAACCACTACGGATTGGCCAGTTTGTCTCATCTCTCGACTTCCAGCCAATCAGACCACATAGTTCCTGTTACTAACTGCTCATGGCCATTTGTGAGGTTATGAGTTGCACTTCGACAGCACCAGCAGCCAACAGCAAAGAATTCACAATACACGGCCATCTCCAAGGTTCCGTAGATCGCGCGCGTCCCATCAGTCTCTCCCGGCGCTGCCACCGTCTTGTTCTTCCACTGAAAGTCCTTTAATTCAGCTTCGTTGCGACCACGAACGATCACCTCGCGCGCGCCAACACAGACGCTGTGGCCGTAGAAAGCGCGATCGGCGTGTCTGCGACGTGTGCAGAACGTGGGCAGTCAGTCAGTTCAGCGTTCGTTTCGGTGCGGCTGTCCGACTGACAAAGAACACCAATACAAGTAGAGAACAGCAACATGGCGTCGCCACACGCGCTGGACGACGGCGCCGAGCGCGCGCCCGTGGTCGCGCAGTATCTCGTGACCAAGATCACATTCTGGGGCTCGTACCGCCGGCTGCTAACGGTGTCGGCGACCCACGTGGCGCTGTACAACCCCGAGGACTTTACCTGCACCAACCAGTGGTTCCTCAGCGTGATCGCTGACATTGAGATCGCCTCGGACCCGGACCAGGTACTAATACCGTGTCTACTACCGCTAGGAGATGGTCGACCGTCTTGTGACGTGAGTGGCATACCGCTAATACTGACGAGACTACTCTAGTTTTTGCTAGTATTTGAGAAGCTGCGCTTCCGCACGAGCAAGCTGCGGTTCCACTGCCACGCGCGCAGCCACTTGCTATCGGTGCTGCACAAACTGCGCCGCCAGAGCTCCTTCGAGCCGCTGCGCATGGACAGCGCCTATGGGCTCCACAGCGGCAGGCCGCAGCACTACCAGTGCTCGGAGCACTTTGCCGACGACTCGTACGACTACTTTCTGCTCAAAGTCGGACTCTCGGGCGTCACGGTGCTCGACGAGCACGGCCGCAAAGTCGCGCGGTTTCCTTTCATCGGCATCCAGCGGATTGCCACCTCGACCGCGCACCCGGACGGGATCGTGATCTCGACGCTGTTCCAGGAGCGACTGTTTCTGTGCAACCCGCGCCACGAGTGCATCGACCACATGTGCGCGGCAGCGCGTTCACTTGGGGTGGCCATCCCTATCGAAGAGAGCCCGCTGAATATGCAGCTGCTTCGCCTGCGCAACTCACAGGCGCTCGACAATCCGGCCGTGGTCTGCTTTGAAGTCGTTAAATCGATCGACGACGGCAAGATCGAGCAGCTCATTCAGCTCATTTTCCAAGGCACCGCGATGGTCGAAGTGCACCGCAAGATGCGCACCATCATCACTCGCCCGTACAGCGCGCTGCTAGCGGTCGTGCTGTCCGAGTGGGACGCCGACACGGTCATCCTCCAGTTTGTGCAAAATGAGAATGTGGTCGTCCGCGTCGAATCGCGCGACCAATTCGTGGCGATCCTGCTGCTTGTCTGTCGCGAAGCGGGGAGCAATCAAGTCGAGTTGGCGTCCTCCACCATCAAGAAGCACCGGCTGTTCCATCCGCATATCACCGAAAACGTGCGAGAGACAGCAGGCGCGTCCATGGAATCGTTCTTTCTGCGCCGCGTGCTGGGCATTCTAGCGCGGGACGCGCCCGAGGTGCTATCGCATTCGCCTCTGAAACAAATTGAGCTGACCAATCCACAAAGAGGCCGCGCCAAGGGCCGACGGAGTGAGAAACCACCAGCCAAACGCGGCCAAGGAGCGCCGCGACGACGCGGACTCCACTCCAACGCGGTGCTCATCGAAACGCGCATGTCGGTGGACACGGGCATCTCGCTCAACGACCACGTCAGCCTCGCGATCGCCCTCGAGGAGCTCAACACCAACGTGTCATTGGGGGGATTCAGTGACAGCTGCAACCGGCAGCTGCTGAACCGCACGATCGAGGCGCTGATAGAGTATTTATCTTCCCAAGTTGCGTCGCTCCGCTCGTACCTCGACGCGCCAGTGCGCGATATCATCACCACGCTCCAATCGCTCACGAGAATGGCCGAGTCGCGACACGCACTATTTGCGGAGGACCAGGTATGTGGGCTTTCTCCACAACGAACAAGCGGTCCTGTCATTTTAATTCCTATTCTTACTGTGTGGATTGGATTTGGCAAGCTAGGTACCCGTTTTATTCGAGGCGCTCCACGAAATCGTCGTGCGGCGGCATTTCCTCTCGAAGTACTGGGTGCTCAAACTTCTTCAACGCTACTTCGAGCCTAGAAAAGGCGACCAAGCCAGACTCCACCGGTCCAAAGCCCTGCAGGTCTGTGCACGCCTACACTCAATTTAAAAAAGCAATAACCTGGTCCGTTCTAAACACCGCGTTGTTTCTTAATGCAGGCATTCGTGGATAATCGGGAGTTGCTGTATGCTATCCTCGACGTCATCCCAGCAACCTCGTCGTTCGCCACCAACTCGTCTGGGCGGTGGATGCGGCCGGGCAGCGAAACGCAACTCCGCGGTGGCGGCCGCGACGACGACAGCGACGCTCACATGCGGCAAGACCTGAGCCAGACGCTGCTGTTCACAAAAGAGGAGCGATTAGAAAAGGACATGAACATCCTCACGTACGAAGCGCTCTTCACGCTCCACCACGTGCTCGTCTTTCTGCAGGCCAAGGAGAAACAAGAGAGCGAGTCGGTGGTGTCGGCGCTCGCCAAGAGCAAGATTCTAGAAGAACAGCGCACGGGCAAAGTCAAGGACTGGGCGTCCACCATCGATTTCGTGGACAGCGAGTACGACGTCGACGTGCACCAAGAAAACTACAAAATGGCGGCAACCGCCAAGCGAGCGATCGGTGAACGGCTCTTGGGCAAGTACAAGTTCCTCATGGACTCGGTCGTCGATGTACGGCTCGCGCGGTCCTGCCAGACGGTCGTGGCGTTGATCAACTTTCTGGTCTTCTACTTTAACCAAGACGGGGCGTCTGCTCCAAATTCCAAGTCGTCGGTCAAGGCGACGCGAGCTCCTCCTCCCTGCGGATTCGTGTTGTATGAGGACGAGCGAGCGGATCCGAGCGGGACGATGCTGTACCAAGTGGGCTTCTACGAAGAGTACCGGAGGAAGCGAAACGAGTCGGTGCCCTTGAGAAGGAGCGTTCTGGGCGACGTTGAGACCGAAGTCTCAGCGGAGGAGGCCGAGGAGCGGGCAGTGGAGCGCAAGCTCAACGAGCTCTTCGCGTTCCTCGAGTGCTACCAGGCCGACGTCGCGACATTGGATGACCGCTCGCGCCTCTTCCCGGACCAGAACACGATTCTCATGCCGTTGTCCGGCTTTAGCCAAATTTCGTCTACGAGCTCTAGCGTGATTTCTTTTTTCAACGTGAGCGGTACTCTCCCGAGGCAACCAGAGGACGACGAAGATTTCCTGACGTTGGACCATCTTGTGTTCAACGAAGAAGAAGAGGACGCCTATCACCGCGCACAAGACAATCGGAGGGTGACGATCTTGGACCCAATTATGGAGGCGCAGACCAAGCCACGGATGCCTTTGCCTGAGGACCCTCAACGACGCGCTGAAGGCCAGGTGAAATCCATACGCGAGCTCAAGCAGGTGATGGACTGGCCAGATAGCAGCACCAGTAGCGACGACCTGAGCATCGTCGACTCGCAAAGCTCCAGTGGCGGCTCGCTTGTCCCTCGTTTCATGATGGGCAGCAACTTCCGACGGCTGGAAACCCCACGTGGCGGAGTCGCAGGGGTGAGCGCACTCAAGCAACAGCACCCGCAACCAGTGCAAGTCCAGCACCAGACCGAACGACAGCGCCACCGAAGAGAAGCGCGCAGTAACCCGTCATTGGGCGCTCCCGTCAAAGTGGAGAAATTGCTGCAGCGACCGCATCGCACTCGGCCTGCGTCAACCGCGATGGACCAGCGGATCTCTGCGCACACCTGTGACGCCTGCATCGCCTGCAACGATGTCTGCGATGGGAAAAACTGCTTCTTCTGCGCTGAGAAAGAGTACCAACTGCAGATCGCATTTGAGGCGTCATCGTCGCTGCCGCCACTGGAGACCAGCTCGACGCTCAGCTCCTCACTGAACGCTGCGCGCAAGTACTCGTCGTGCGAGGTCCGGCGCCACTTAACCGCCCGTTCGTGCTGGATCGTGATCTTCGGGCTCGTCTACGACGTGACCGATCTGCTGTCGTCCCACCCAGGCGGCATGGACGTGCTTATCAAGGCGGCCACGATCGGCAAAGACATGGGCGAGCTGTTCGTGAAGAAGCACCCACCGCGCGCGAGGCGAGTGCTCGAAAATTACTACATCGGCGAGTTTTACCACTGCGAAAACCGCACCGTGCTGGCCTGACGATACCGGTCCTTAAACGAGTAGTACTTACGCTTTCCATCTCTGGACGGCGCGGCATGCGTTCTTCCCCATGGACGACGTGAGACGCGACGTGACGGCTTGAAGGTCCTCGGCGTGTGCGCGGCTCTGTGCTGCGAACTTGGACACGAGCGTGTAGAGCAAAGTGGCCAGCCTGGCCGACTTGGCGAGTGCGGCGTCGTGGTCCAATGCACTTGCGGCCGCTTCGACCAGCATCTCGACGGTCGATGCTGACAGCGTAGGCTTCATGTTGAGCACGTTTTGGAACAAGATGATGGTCGGTTCGTTTGCGAGCAAGTCGTTTTTTTTCTTGTCCAGAGCGCGATTCAGCAGCGTGTCCAACTGGTCAAGAGGCACGCAGTTCTCTCTCAGCAGCCGCGTGATGGCCTCACACTGGGCCGAGCCCATCGCTGCCGCTGTAGCAAGCGGGACGAGAAGTCCGTCCATGAGCACAGTTGTGAACGTCGGCTTGGCGAAGAGAAGCGCCGTCTGCACGAGCACGCGGGAGATGACTGACGTCGCGCTGAGGATGCGAGGCAGCACCACTGTATCGATGTAGACTCCAGCGTAGCGCGAGCTCCAGTTGGCCTCCATCAGACCATTAGTAGCCTGGAAGAGCGCTTCGTCGCTGGTAGTAGAGAGCTGCAACTTCGCGCAGGCGAGTTCAAATAGCCCTTCGATGTCTTGCTGCGTCGCGTGGACCTGGTTCATGACTCGTCCTAGGATCTCCACCACTGCCTTTGCGAGCTCCGAGGCTCTGGACACTTGGTCAGCTGATACATCAGAAGAACCCAGCAGAGCCAGCTGCATTGCGACCGCAGCCATGCGGGTCTCCAGCTCAGCAGGAAGTGCAAGTGAGGACGGGTTCTTCTTCTCGTTCGTGACGTCGGACGCCGGTGGTGGAGAGACCGCCTTCGAAGTAAGAGGCTCCACCAGGTCTATACTACGCTGTCTCTTGCGAGGTCGCACAGTCGAGTCAGCCGACGAATCCAGTACCTGCGGTGCCACCGGAACGAACACGAGGCTGTGCAGCCTGACCTCAACCGTGTCCTCATCTGCAACCGCCGCCGCAGATTCTAGCGGCGCCTCCACGATCAGACCATCATGATCGATTTCTTCTCGCTCGCTCACCAGTGCGTGCTGGAGCACTCTCGCAAAATGGATGCAGACAGCGTCCACTGGATAATTCCGTCTCGTTTGCTTGTCCTCCAGCGTGAGGAACCGCGCGACCAGAGCCTCCAGCGCGTCTTTTGGCAGCATTGCGCGCCATTTGACGAGCCCACTCCACAGCGCACGCTGGATCGACAGTGGCAGTGACTCTATACAAAGACCAACCTCTTGGATAGCGGCATCACGAGAGGAGAAAGGTGCGCATAGCAGCGCAGGTGCCGCCAATGCGGACATGAGCTCAAGATGCGATTGGCGGTTTTCTATCACAAGTGGTTGGTTGGGGTGACCATAACAGTTAGCAACGAGCGAACAAATGCGAGTAGATGTGCGGAAGCACGGAGTACGAAGCAGAGCAAGCTGTCGTACCTTGCAGATACATTCGCACGCCGCTTGCGCCGTGCAGTGAAGCCGCGGTGGTAATCCCATCCACAGGGGTCATTTTTGTGACGACCCAACAAGTCACACAAACGGACGGCCTCTAATAAAGAACAAGACAGTACGAACACAGTCAAAGTAGGATGAATGTACTTTCGAAGGATACTGACGGTAATTGTGTTGGCCGAGAAGATTGAAGGGCTAGGAAAATCTGTTTTTCCCATAGCAGGGAAGGAATGTTTTAGATGAGTGGCAGCCGAGAGGCTGCGTCGATAATCGTGGCGGGCCACTTGTGGATTCTTAGCATTCGCAACCAACCTCCACGCCTCAACCCTTCAGCTCTCCGGACCAAATCTGCCCGCTTTTTCTTTGTGAAACCTACTCTCCTCGCCACCGCAGGCTATGCATACGGCCGCGCCTTCGAACCCGCCGCTGGCGAGGCGGACGCCACGCTCACGCACCTCAACGTTGGTTGCTGGGCTTACCTCTCGGACGAGGCGCAAACCACCGTTCCATGGACGGCCTCGCGCCGCGGGAAGTGGATGGGGATGAAGCGGAGAGTGGTGTCGGCACGTACGTCGGTTCGTACGCCTGCGCGCCTCGCGATCTGGACGATAGCACGGAGGTGTGAGACTACGGGGTCATGACCAGGTACCACTGGACCATGGCCGTCAAGCAAGGCATTTTAACGGTTCGGCTCCACACGGCGACGGCGGAGGTACGCTGCGATTAAGGCCCCTTCCAAGAGCTAGCTCGTCGTCGCGCCCCTAAGTCCGTGGGTCTGGGAACCTCTCAGATGGACAGGGAGTTTCACACGCGGTGCTCGAGCGGAAGACGACGAAGAAGCCACGCATCGAAAAGCTCAGTTCGTCGGAGGACGGCGACGGTTCTGGGGCCAATACGGCGTGCGGCGCACCCCAGCTACAGAGACCGAAGGACAGAAGAAAAAGGGGCGCGTCGTGGCCACAACCGCCGGGGTGGCGGGCCGTCCGCTCCCGGTCGACAGGGTTGACGAATTGGCAATCGCTGGCGTAGCAGGTATGCCCAACTTGCAACGGGATCTCGATGCGCCGATCTCTCTGCGTCGTTGCTCGCTTGGCAGGGCAGACGCGGCCGCGTGGCCTGAGAGTGGCAACAAGGCACAGTTCCGTCCATCGCTGCTCCAAGCAACCGTGCATCAAGCCATCGTGTTGGACTTGTGTGGCCGCATCCTGCTGCCATTCGTCTCCTGTACTCCTGGGACTTTGGTCTGCGCGGGCTTTCCATCATGCACGTCAAGCCGTGGTCGTCACACGACAAGCTCAACGTGTCGCTGGACCCCGACATAGACTTCTCCTGACGAAACAAGTCGTTCCGGCTAAACCGCTGGATGACATCCTGGCGACCGCTTCGGGCCTCGAACGCGCGGTGGCGTTGACATTCAACGAGAGAACCATGGGACTCGTCCGCAATTCGTCGGCGCGCTCCAGCGATCTCACTGGCTGACAGATGCCGCAGTGATCGCCGACATCGTGAGCTGGCTGGACCAACGACTTACGTACTAGCGCATGCTGCTTGCCTGTGGCGACCAAGATGCATGCGACCAGGTCAGGGCACAGATCCGTCGTCAACTCGACGTTCATTCAGATTTTCCAAGTGGCAACCAAGCACCAGTTCGAGTAGCTTGAAGAGGACGGAAGACGCGCCGCGCCAATCAACGGGTTCGCGAGAGGCTACGAAGGGCCACAGCATCATGAAACGCCGACAGCGCGCGCGCATCGCCGCCCAGAGGTGCCGGCCGATCTGCTGAAGGCACTGCCGAGCCGGAACGGGAAGTCATTGTGCATGAAGTACCTGTCGGTGCAGAGCTACCGGTATCAAGGAGCGGAGCGTGCCCGCTTTAAGCCTGACCACCTACCTCCAGAGGTGCGAGCTTTCATCAACAAGTATTAGGTGGGTTGAAGCCGGAGTTTCGTGACATCTGAAGGCGCCGCGACAACCAACAGGCTCCTACTTCTCGGCTGCCAATAGAGCCCAAATTCTACGAACATCGCTAGCGACGTAGATGACTGTAGAACGGCTCGGTTCGACGCTTCGTCGTCGGCTGGACGGAACGTGACGAGCTGCCGAAATCCTACTCGAACACACCGAGCACGAGGCTCAAGACGCGCTGTATGAGTGACTCCGTGCAGAGAGTGTTGAACCGCGGTGCAGGACGCCATCCATTGCCGGCGACAAGCACCTGCTCGATCGAGAGCTACAAAGGGCGTTTAGCGAGTTCCTTCGGTCGACTCACGCGCCGCTCAGCGTTGCTTCCGCATCAGGCTGCGCCACCGAACATTATGGCTCCGCCATGCGCGCGCTGAACGTCATCGTGAACCTTCGCAAGGGACAAGACAGCAACCGTCTGCTGGCGCTCGACCTGGACTTGTACTCCGCCATACTCGGCAGCCCGTTCGGCGCGGTGGAGAAGGGAGGCACCACGTTGACAGAAGATGCTCGGATCATTCACGATCTTTCGTACCCGGAGGGCCAGTCCGTGAATGACTGCACCACCCCAGAGGGCGACATCGTCGTTGTCTATAATGGGCGGCGGAGTTAGCTGAGCGCATTCTCGACGTCGAGCAACGCTATCCGACCGGACCATGATGCACTGGCAACGTTTCAGGTGACTTCTGGCACATTCCGGTCAACGCCGATCACATGCAGAAGATTGCAAGCACGGTGCCCGAGCTGGGTGTTCGTGTCTTTGAGCTACCGCGTCCGTTCGGAGTAGTCGTCGCTATACGCTATTACCGGCAGCGCCATCAATCATTTGTAATCGAGATCGGCCCCAAGAGGTCAGCAGCAGGCCAACATAGTCGCCCAGCGTGCGGTCAGAGCGACCTGATTTCTTCGCGCGACGCAGAAACAGCAGTCGCAAACCATCGACTTCTCTTCCCCTGTCTGCTTGCCCTTCCCTCCAGACGGAACGGCGCAAAGCTCTTAACCTCTGCAGAAGAGATATATCGGCCGGTGGTCATCTTCACCACAGCGCTTTCGAAGATCGCCGAGTGCACGATGTCGGCGCCTGCACTGAGATGTTCCTTCATTGCTCGGTTTTATCAATTCAGGCGTTGAACAGCACACGCACTTCGGCAAGAGTGCGGCTGTGGTCCTGCAACTTCCTGCACACACTGTTCAGCTCCGTGAGCTTCTCGTGTAGCACCATTAGGAGATGGTGTGCGGCGCCGTTAGGCACCAGATCTCTTCCGCAGCGGTGACACGCTTGGCGGGGTCACGGATGCGCATGTAGCGCTCGACCATCTCCGCGGTTGAGAACCAGTGGGTAGCGTTGGCACGGATTGGCAACAATGTGGTGAACTTGGACAGCCAGACACTTCTCTCGGAGATGAGTCATCACTTTGAATCTGAGGTGTCTCATTCTCACGCCAGGAACATGAACAACCGCAACGTTGAAACGGTGACTCGCACATCCGACCAGTGGCATACCCAGCTTTGTATCCATGCTCTGATTGGTCGAGCAGTTGTCACCAACCGAAACTTGATCATGTCAACTTTGTTGCCGGAGACATCGAGGATGACGTGCTCAAGATGTGCATCCGCAATCAAACCATCGACCATCGGAGACAGCGGTAGATTGCGCTCGACGATGAGGCACATCCGGTCGTTGACGTTGGCTGTGTTCTGGTCGACAAAGCCGAACACCTCGAGAGAGGAGAGGTTGCGCCGCATGAACTCGGCATACTCATCGCCACTGGTCGGGCGCGTGGACTGGAGGTGAGAGAGGAGGTTGGAGTAGCCAATGCGAGGTGCCTGCTTGAACTGGCACTTGATGTTGCAGCGGTAGAGGCCATGCCCGACCTAGGTGTAGAAGAACGCGACGATCTGCTTGGACGACATGGTGGTGACGGCGGTGAGGAAGGAGAGAAGTGATTCTTGGGGTGAGGGAGTCGATTCGGCAATGAACACGAGAGTTAGCTTTAGTGGAGACGGCGATTGTTCGAGAGGCGCCAGAAGAAGCGAAACGAGCCGCCCGGGAGAAGCCAAACCTGAGCTGGAGAGCTAGCGGAGGCACAGGCGAGCAAAACGTGAGGCCAGAATGCGTCGAACTACCGTGCAATCTGTCGGACGAGCCAAAGGACCGGAGCAGGACCTTCCAGGGTCCAAAAGTGAACCGTGATTCGTTGACTGTGGAGGCATTGTGTGATATTCAGTGTGTTGTGCATCATACGGCTGGTGTTTCAATGAATATTCCGCACAATAATCGAGAAGTACCATAACAATTCCAGTGAGATAATCTTCCCGGACCTGCACGATGCACTCCTTTGGCATTGCGCATGTGTTGTCTCGTCGATCGGTAATCGACTGGGGCGACGGCTGGAAGACGCAGAGCAAATGGATGTATCTGCTTCCTCAAGGTGCTGAGTCGCGGAGCTTCACCGTTGCAGGTTCGCTACCACTCATTCTATCTATTTCTGCAATCAGACAGAATCGATGTGTGAGAGCAAAATTTTCCTAGTCTGTCCAGTTGCATGCATCTTCCAATTGACGAGATGGTCACTGTAGCTGGCAGCTCCTCTCCACAGCACCTTGCACTTGAGGAAGGTTCCTGCTTGAGCCGTCGCTACGATCGATCTCCAATCAACGAAAACCACACTTGCGAAAAGCCACACGTGTGCATTGTGGTTATGTTGCGATGTAACGCGTTTGGTGTCTTGTCGGTTTCCTTATTGGTGGCGATGCCGTGTGTGTCGATGGCTATCTATTCGAGGATGGGGTCTTCAGTGAGGTTGGGCGGAGAACTAGGCCCTCTGGTTGGTGACAGTGGGGCTCCACAAGATCCATCTGTGCATTGTGCCCCCCCTCCCCCTCCCTCAAATG
>JAADWZ010000228.1:0-46686 GCA_023336445.1 Pythium dissimile | reverse complement strand
TCGTCATAGATCGGGCCTCGTATCATCGAACGCTCACAGAGGAGACCAGACCACCCAAGTCGAACTCCCGAAAAGCAGATCTGATTGACTGGCTCGTGGATAGGGATATCGTTGTCGACGGCATGGCTGCAGTGGAGGAGTACGACCAGCTCAAGCGGTCCGAGCTTTACGAGATTTGCAAGCAGAACAAGCAGCCAACTCCCATGTTCGAGGTTCAGGCACTAGCGGAGTGCTACGGCTGTGACGTGCTGGTTCTACCAGTCGGTCATCCAGAATTGAACCCCATCGAACTCGTCTGGGCCCGTCTGAAGGCTTACACCGCCAAGCGAGATGTGAACTTCTCGCTAAAAGAAGTCCAAGAGTTTGCCAACGAGTTTATCGACTCGTTTGATGCAGCAGAATGGCAAAAGTACGTCGAACACTGTATCAAGATTGAAGACGAGTATATTTCGGCTGCTGACACCGTAGACATTTTTGACGCAATCGATGTGTCGAGTGACGAAGAATCGTACCTTCACCAATATCTGGTTTTATTCATATCTGAAAGTTGTATCTGAACGCCAAAACGTTTCTATCCCCAAATTTACTCATACCGATGGCGCATTCTTGTTATGCGATAGGCTCAGTCCAATTTTACGACCGGCATTAATAACTGAGATAAAAAATGACAGAAGTTGGCATGTCTTTGAATAGAATACAGTAGATTTTCTACCAGTCTAAACTGTATTTTTTATCAAGTCAAATCTGTCAAAACTCGAGCCAGCAGAGCTTCAACATACTAGCTCTCCTGACTCTCCCCTCACAATCGATAAAACTCGAGAGAAGGATATGTACCAAGAGAAGACTCTCGAGGTTTTTAGGCTCGACGGGGTTTAACTATGAGCCCGACTCTCCGAAAGCTTGTGGAAGGCGTGAGTTTGTATGGCATATTGACTGTGATCGGTTCCGGCGGTTTGCTTTGAACGGTTCATCCAACCGTGCGCGGAAATGTGGAGTAGAACCCACAATGTTGCGGTTTATATCGGGTTCTGGCAGATCAAGAGAGGCTCTCTATTCGATAGAATTCCCTGTGTTAATTACCATGTATCCATCTAATATCCATCACTGTAGGTAATTTGAGTGAATTGTTTACCAAATATCTCGCCATAACGGAGCAAATACACAAAAGGTATCGATGTTTAACGACAGCACTGTATTGCTTTCATCCAGCCTTTTTATGTGCTGAAACCTATCTACAGTTTGTGCATGCGCCACGCGAAAGCCACTGAATTGCGCGCAGAACACTGCAGTCAACATTCGCGCCATAGGATTTCCCAGGCTAAGAGCTCTTGCTCACAGCCAATCCGAAGCCTCTGCCGGAAGTAAACATGAATGGGCGCCATTGGCAGCGTCACAGCACCAATACCGTACCAGTCAGAGGTGGTTGGAAGTGGTTGGAAGTGAAGGCGAAGTGAAGTCTTTCGCTGACCCTTTCTGCCCATTGGTGGCATCATTCGTGCACCTTGCCTGGGTTGTACAGTAGCCCATAGTCTTCGGCCTGGATGCCATCTTTGTCAGTTCCTGCACAAACCTTGAGAAGCCACCTTTGTTACAAAGGGGCCAATCTTTTGGATCTTGTGGGTGCTTCGGAATATGTCCTCTGCGAATGCAACCCTTCTCGCTTTTGTCGGCCCCCTCGTTGGGTTCAAGCTCGGATCTCTGAAGTCCAGCCGCGTTCAGCGTGGCTAACCAAATAATCTGTTGTGGGGCTCAAATCCTTTAAGGTTTACAGTACAGTAGATCTCTCTGGTTTGGCAGAAAGCAATTTTTTCTGGGATAATATTGGGAAACGAAATGCCGTGGTGACCTGCCACTTGCCAAGGACAGATACACACCCTATCTCAGCATTGCAAAGTTGAAGTTTTTTTTGCTCTGTGGTCTTGAGCATCTGGAGGCCCCGACCAGAACATCTACATCCAGCACAGTGGAGGATACATGTGTGGGTGACTCGCGGCTGACTCTACCTCAATTCATCACCAAAAACACTTGGACGCATTTACAGTACAAGTGGCTAGCAAAAAAAAAGGGTCTGAAATCGCAGCAAGGAAGAAAAAATTGTGTTGAAATAAAATACTTACTTTTGTCAAGAGCGCTGTGAACGAAAACAGAATTTGGAGATCAAAATTAGTAAGATCGTCTCCCAAGCTGGAGGGAATCTCCTCCCCACAAAAACAGACCAAGATTGAACCCACCGGGAGTCCCACGAGCCGTCCCTTTTCTACTCAGAAAGGTCACATCTCCCTATCTTCATCTCCCTCAACAAGCAACTGCCTTTTCTGTTCTAAAACGGGTGGGCCATGCAGTGTGTTCAGAATTGTATGCCAGCCTCGATTTTTTGACCCGGCCCAGAACTGAAGAATGTTGAATCTACCCTTTTTCTGGCTTCATTTGAACAAAAAGCAACTGTGGATCTGCGTCGATTCCCACCCTTGTGTGCCACCGCACTGACGTCTAGACCACCACACCTCTTCTCATTGGCTGAAATGAAGATTCAGGAGGTTTTGATTGGTCCAATATCACGTTAAATCCTGGTGTACCTCTAGGTGAGTCCACTTGAGAGAAAACTTCGACAACCGCACCACACGCCGCCTTCACTCAGTCACATACGAACACGCCCGGCGCCTTCCCTATCTCAACACCCTCTTCCACCATGCCCAAGGCGACGCGCTTCTCGCCCACCTACCAGCGCCGCCGCAGCTATAGCCACCGCGGCAGCGACGAGGGCAGCTCGACGCCATCGGCGGCCACGAGCCAGCCGGCCAAGGGCCGCTCCAGCCACAGCATGGCCTATCTGCGCAGCCGCCTGAGCAGCAGCCTCTCACAGGAGACGGCATCGCCCGTGATCGGCATCGCCAGCGAGAGCTACCTGCGTATCAAGAGGAAAGGCGCGCTGACCACGTGGTCCACGCGCTACCTCGTGCTCCGCGGCGCGCAGCTCGTGTGGTTCCAGAGCAAGCAGGACGCGCAGTGGCGTCGCGGCGTCCAGGAGATCGTGTACGTCGAGAGCGGCAAGCTTACCACGCTGCGCAGCCACGAGCTGGGGCTGGAGATCACCACCAGCGACGGCAAGGAGTTTGTCGCGCGCGCCTTCGACCGTGGCGACCTGGCCAAGTGGATCACGGCGTTCCACCGACTCGCGCTCAAGAAGGAGGCCAAGCTCGCGGTCGCGGGCGCCGGTCGGCTGAGCGAGACGCTCACAGCCGACTCGACCGCCACGGGCGACCTCAGCGAGACTGAGGTGGAGCACAAGCGGAAATCCCGCATGGAACCGGAATCCGTCGAGATGAAAGGCGTCCGCCACGTCTCGTTCCACAATAGCGTGCTCGTGCGCACGATCCCGACCGTCGAGGAGGACCAGCTGGCCGATCTGTTTTATAGCAAAGAAGAGATGGAGAAATTCTCGTCGCGCGCGTCCAGCATTTTCAGCCGCACGGAGGAGGCCGTGAGCTGCGCGTACATGGCGTTCCGTCGTCCTGGCTCGCTCTCGTGCCGGCGCGACGTGTCAGTTTCTCGCAGCCAGACCGTGTAGGCCGGCGTTCAGCAGTATCCAGCGGAAGATGCTGCATCAAATAGTTTTAGCGACCCATGTACACTATTAGTACGACTAGCCTAGCGACCTATCAAACGCCCCAAGAGCCTATTTATTGCACGCGACACCATATCTCTCCGTTTTTGTTCCCTAGTTTATTTGTGTTCTTTGGTGTCAAACGTCGCCTAGATGTGAAGCCAGGGGGTAAGTGGCGCGGATCTTGACAGAGCAGAATTTAGACGCGACATTGGCACCATTTGTTCCTTGAAGTTGCCGAGATTGATCCACGAGAGTGCAACCCAGAACCGATATCCTTGAGACAGAACACGAAAGCTAATGTTTCCTCAAGAAAAAAAATCTAGAACAGAGAATTTACGTGGCCCACTTTTCACCACAGATAAAAAACCAATGATGTGTGGCGCAATTTCAATCCCTGGAAGCTGCTCGTCATGGTGGACTACATTCAATGTTTCTGTTTTTTCTCGTTTTGTTCTCTCTCAACCAGATCAGAGTTGCTTCTTTTTTTGTTGTTGCATATTCATCTACGCTGCTCTTGCAGTCTCTTTACTCCAGCTTCGCTTCTGTGCCCGTCCATACTTTTTTGCCGGGCTGTAACGACGGATACGGCGTCTCTGCATTGCTCAGCGGCTCAAACCCTTCGCTCGTGTTCACCGAATTGGGACGCAGCGTCGCCATGCGAGTGCGGTGCTTCACGAACTCCTGCACTTGCTTTGGGTCGTAGCGCTCGACTGTGGGCGTCTCACGACGCTGCTTAGACAGGTTTACGTCCGGGTTCTTGACAAAGTTGTGCACGTTGTAGGTCGCAAACATAGCGACGGCGGTCCCGACGCAGACAAGCAGCGGGTACACATCCGGGTCTCGCACGGGGATCCACGACCACGTCCGCTTGGTGGGCGACACAGCAGAGGGATCCTTCAGCATTGGGATCTTGGCCTGGACCTCGTTCGGCTTGAGCTGGCGAGCGGGGCGGATGAAGCGAAGGAAATACGCCATGGTGCAGTCGATGGTCGAAGGATCTCGTGAAGTATGGTGAGGAAATTTACAAGTGAGCAGTGAGGATGAGGTAGCGCGGCATGGCTCGGAGCATGAAGGATCGCCCCGTTATGCTGTAAATTCTCATAGCGTCGCGTCCCAACACAATAACACAGCAGGAGCGCTCTAATAGAGGAACACACGAAGCGCGTCGACGTCGACCTTCTTGCGACTCCGCTGGCCGATCTCGTTCTGTAGCTCGGGCGAGTCATCCATGTCGAAGTCGCAGATCACTGTGTCAAGAGCAGCCACCGCCGACAGGAAGTGCGTACGGATAGCGAGGTATCGAATGCGCGCGGCACGCCCAGCAGCGACTCGGTGCACGCGGTCTAGTTTGAGTAACCCTTCAACGGCGCGCTCGATCTCGCCAGAGGTGACGCGCACTTCAGGTAGCTCAAGTAGCCCAGCCTCACCCTGTTCTCCGGGGGCAAATGCGTTCTCGTAGGTGCCTACACGGACGCCACACGCATCCGTGATCCACTCGTGCATGATCGGCGTGTTGTACGTGACGACGATCGCCCCGGCGGCGGCGCTTTCAAGCACAAGATCTTCATACACTTCCATCTCGGGCGGCACGGGGAACAAGTGGATCCCAATTTGGTTCTTGAGCCGCACAATTTCATCTCGGGTGTTGTCTGCGGGCTCGCACGTGAGATCGACGTTTGGTGGCAGCTGCTGATCGCCGTGTCGTTCGTCGTGGTCGACAATCTCAGCGTCGTCGCCAGTAACCTGACGGATGGTACTGAGATAGCGGACGAAAGAGTTGCATAGCGTGAGCGACTGCTGGAAGCGCACATGGAGCGTCGGCCACTCCGGATGGTGAAGCCACTGTGCGAGAATCTCCTTTGTGAGCTGCTCCTTCTTGTCTTGCTCGCTCGTCACGACGACGTGCAGGAACGCGTCCCAGTTCTTGTGGATGAGGCGATCGTAGATGTCGGGTACCGTTGTCTTCAAAAGAAAAACGCCAAACTGGGTCTTGGACTTTTCGTGGCGAAGCCGTCGGTGCTCGTCTGTGTCTTCTCCTCCATCGGGGCCGGTATCCGCAGTTCCGCCGCCTTCGTCATTCTCGTCGTGGCGATGCTGAAACTCCTCTTGGCGCTCATGACGGAACAAAACCAGCTTTTTCAGCGCATACTCCGACTTGGCTAGTATCATGTCAGGAAATCCGCTCGGGAACATTCTCTCGCGGAACGAAGACAGCGGGAACAACGCTGCCAGAACACCTGTGCTCTCACGGCGTTCGATCGGTGCACCGCTGCCCAGGGCCAAGTGAAGACGACTAGACACCCCGGAAATCATGCTCGTCTTCACAATTTGGCTCCGCGGTAGCAGCAGCGTCATATCCTGGGCCATCTTCGTCAGCACGTACTCCACACTCGGCTCTTCTGCGTCTTTCGCGTCATTTGCTCTGTTCTTGAGCGTTGGTACAATCGAAATACACGTCCACGGTAGCCTTGGCTTGCTGTTATGTTGCGCGAGTAGTGCAGGCGCGTGCTGCAGCTCGAATCGTCTCTCCAGAAACCGCATCGCGGCGGCGTTGGAAGGATTGGCGTAGCCCGCCTCCCCCAGAGGATTCGCTCCATGAGCTCCTCCTCCGCCCGCGAGGATCCGCTCGCGCGCGGGCAAGGCCGGTAGCATCTTCTCGTGGAACACACACTCCTCCACGTGGAGCGCAAGCGGATCGTGCAGAAAATAGTTGTAGATAACATACTGGAACGCGACCAGCGAGAAGCACGCGAGCTTGATCCAGTGTGTCGGGTACGCGTACTGCTTGACCACGAGCGTCTCCGTGGTGGACGCCACCTTGTCGTTCGATCGTCCTCTACGCAGCGTGCGCGCGAGCCGCGCCTGGATCTCGAGCGACTGCAACTTGACGATGCACCACGACTTGAGGTACCAGATTTTTGCCAGGACGACCCGAAGTAGCGAGAGGAGCACCACGCGGATGCCTCCTCGCCAGTTGATACTCGCAAAGCCTGGTCCTCCTCCTCCTCCTCCTCCTCCTCCTCCTCCCATTCCATCTCCAGCGGATGCGGAGGAATTGTCGGCGAACTCCTCCGTGGAGGAGGGGGTCACCGAAGCGGAGGACGAACCATCCGTCCCTCCAGCTGACATAGTAGAGGACGCGTCCGCCGCTTCGTGGAGCGCGATAGTATCCATGGCAGAGGAGGACACAGTGCTCGACGAGTCTGGCTCGATGGTCTCGAAGAACGAGCGGCGGCGCAGGCGGCCCGAGCTGACCGCGGACGGCTCCATGTTGTTGCGTTGTTGGACGAATGCGGACGCTGTACGATGGCTAAAACGATGGGAATTTCGGAAGTCGAAGCAGAGGAGGAGACGCTGATAGTGCCAGACTTTGCTGTGCGTGTCTTGATTGCGTGGACCTCGTGGTGGCGGCGACTCAGATGCGGCGCCTGGTGTAGAGCAAGATGGTCCTCTCCTCCGCTCGCCCTCGAGTGAAGCCCGTTTTTTGGGGGTGGTTGAGGACGGTTTTAAAAGGAAGATAATACTAACTCAGTAGATCAATCTATGATGTGGTGTAGCACACACGACAAATAGACATGGCTACATTTGAGACAGCCGCAGCGAAATCTACCACTTGCTTCCAGCGACACATCTGAAGCATCCGAGGCGAGCTCTGTCGAAAGCCCATGAGCTTCCAAAAAAAGCATGGAATCGCTCGCTGCTTGTTCCGCCCTCTCATGACTTTTCTTACCGTCTCCTAGCTCCATCTAAAATATAGAACTGCATTCTATTTTTGCTGGGCTTTCAAATCCAATATCTATTTTTCAGCGCAGATCCAGCGTTGTCCCATGCTACTTGGCCCCGACCGCGGAAGGCGAACGCACCGTGCCGCACGTGTATATGGCAGTGGCGCCATTGGCGTCGGCCTGGGATGCTGCACCAGCGTCAACTTTAAGGATCGGGAGGTTCACCACCATCTGGATCATCCGGTCAGCTTGGCGTTTATAGCCCACGAAAGCTGCCTTGTCCGCCGCCACGTACGTACCGAGCTATTGGGCGATGACTAGCAAACTCACTTTGCCTTTCGCGTCGTCTATGATCTTCTCCCACCGCCGACGTACCACCGCGCTGCTCTCGCTGCTATGGAGCGTTCTCCCCAGCAAGGACCTCGTCGACGCCCACGGCCGCCAATTGGCTGGCGACTCGGTGCGCTTGGGCAACCTCACGCTGAGCATGGGCTGTCCAGAGTTCCTCTCGGCGTTCTATGAGGCCAGCGTCTCCAAGACCAAGCCGTACCGGACGTTCACGATCACCAAGGGGCCAGGGTACGGCTACATCGCGCTCCATTTCTCCAAGCTGCTACAGCCTCCAGGTAGCTCCATCATCCTGCGTGGCGTGGAGAACGTGGACGTGCCCGATGTGATCTACAACCTCACGGAGGCCGCAACAATGCGCAATTTCTCGGATCCGACTTTCGACGCGCCACCGATCCTGGCAAAGGAGCTCCAGGTCGAGCTCTACCGAGATGTGGAATCCACGTGGATCGACGACACGACGATCTCCGATCGCCAGTGCTACGGGTTCGCGATCGACTCGTACACGTACATGCTCGTCGACGATAGCCGCAACATCTCGTCGAGCACCGAAGCGCAGTGCGCCAACGACAACACGATTGAAGCCATGTGCGCGTACGGCAACTCGTCCTCGCGCACGGCGTTCCTCGCGTCTCGGCCCGTCGCGCGGCTGCTCATCCAGAAGGAAGACGGCAAGACCTCGGCCTGCACCGGCTGGCTGCTCGGCTCGGAGAACCACATGATCACCAACTACCACTGCATCAACTCGGCGGCGCAGGCGGGCGCGACCCGAGTCGAGTTCATGGCCGGCGGCTTGACGTGCGCTCAGAACTGCCAGTCGTGGGGCGGCTGTCCGGGCACCGTCGAGGCCATCTCCTCCAAGCTCGTGCGGGCCAATGAAGCACTCGATTACGCGCTGGTCAAGCTGCAGACCAATGTGGACCTGACGGCCAAGTACGGGTTCTTGCGGCTCAAGGCAACTCAAGGATTTGTCAACCAGGAGATCTACATCCCACAGTATCCGCTGTTTTACGGGAAACGGCTCGCGATGGTCAACGACTACGGCACCAAGACCTCGATCCTCAGCACAAGCGCCACCGGCTGCGACGCGACCGGGTACTCGTACAACGGCGACACGCAGCCCGGTTCATCGGGCTCGCCCGTGCTGGATGCCGAGGACCACGGCGTCGTGGCGCTCCACCACTGCGGCCAGTTCTGCGCCAACACGGGTATCCCGTCGGTCTCCATTATCGCCGACTTGCAAAGCGCCGGCGTTCTACCACAGTCGGCGGTGGACCCGGGCGACAAGAAGAACACAGTCTACTTCCCAACGTACCAGCCGCCAGCCGCCTCGCCGCCGCCAGTGCTTTATCCGATGCTCACGTTCAACGGGGCAATCCAGCGAGACAGCGGCGCATGTACCGTGAGCGTGGATCAGTTCGAGTTTGTGCTGATCAAAGACGCCCAAGTTTCGTTCGACGTGCTCTCGGCCGAGGTCTCGGACGACGGCAAGTACACGGACGTGAACGGCGACTGCCTCGCGAATTACTTGGACGCGACCATGTTTTTGTTCCGCAAAGGCGACAACACGACAGTGCTCGTCAACGACGACGACACCGCGGGCGACGGCAAGAACGACGGATCAGTGAGCAAGCGAGACCCGTTCGCGCAGACGTACCTCAAGGCGGGAACGTACATCTTGGCGATTGGCGCGATGCCCGTGACCGCCACCGCAGCCTACAATGGAGTGGCCGACGCCACGAGCGACGACCCCGAGATCTACTCGTGCGTCCAGCACTCGCAGTCGGGAGCCTACCGCGTGCAGTTCCAGAGCAGTGAGGTGATGACGTTCAACCGGCTCCCGCCAGCAGTCGCGACGCCCGGGGCGTGCTACCAGCCAGCGTCCTCGATCTGTTCATTTTGACTCCACAACAACGAGTACTGGACACTATATAAATGCCATAGATTTTGCGACGAGATTCTTGGGTGCTTGCTCACAAAGCGAGAGAGGAAGAAAGCCGCCTTCTTCGCTAGGCGGTGGCGCAGCGCGCCGCGCAGACCGTGTAGTTGGAGTCGCACGTGCCGATGTAATGGTTCCAGAAGACCTTGCAGGTGTCGCAGCCGTACTTGCACTGCGGGTCGGCCTTGCACGCCGCGGACGCGCAGTTGTAGAGCAGTCCGCACTTGCTGAGCTCCGACGTGTGCAGCTTGCGGCAGACGCTCGCCGCCGACGTACACTGCGAGCGACACGCGCCCACCGAGACCGCTGGTGCAGCCTGAACGCAGCTACAGAACGCGATTGCGGTCAGAGCCAGGAAAGCGAGCGACTTGGAAGGCGCCGGCATCTTAGTAGAGTGAGCCTCTAGGTTATGGAACCCTCCAGGCTGGCGGCTCCTCCCAAGACTGAAACGGATGGTACCGAGCGCGAACCGTCGTCGTCGTTGGCTTTGTCGCACAAATTGCACGTTCCTAGCAGGCGCTTCAAACTGTCCAACGCTTCGGAAGTCGCTATACGCAAGATTGTATTGATATTGATACACTAGGCTACAACAGTCTCGACTCGTCACGAGTTGATCCAGGCCTGCACTTGCGCCTGTGTGATCTTCCGGAGCGCAAAGTTGAACCAGTCGATCTCTACGATCTTGATGAGGCCGCTCGCCACGGTCGAGTCGATGATCGTGACGTACGTGGCCGTTCGACTCATGGGCCGCGACGCAAAGTTGTCGCCTCGCGGTGGGTTGGGCACGGAGCCGTCGTAAAAGTAGTGGTGCGTGGAGATCCGGTCCTGCCCCGGGTTCTGGTTGTCGATGACCTCGGCGATGTCGAGCTCGCCGCAGCCGCCGGTGGCGCCAATGCCGCGACAGTTGCACACGTCATACTGGCCGGCGTACATGGCCTGCGTATTGAGCATCCAGATGGCCGGTAGGTTGGGCCGCTTGCCCGACATGGGCATGAGCACGCGCGTGATGAAGATCTTGCGGTCGCCGCCCCAGCCGTGGTAGCTGTACGTATTGTCGTGAAACCCGCGGCAGTCGTTGTTGCACTTTTGCCCCGTCATGATGTTGACCTCGACGCCCGTGTCGACGCCCGGGCCGCCACCGACGTTACTCGGGCTCGAGGCCTCGGCCAACGAGCCCGAAAACGGAACCGGTACGGACGAGCTGCTCCGTCCGTCCGACGACGCAAAGATCTGCGGCCCGCGGCTTCGCTGGCCGCTGTAATCCACGTTCTTGTTGGCCATAAACACCAAATTCTCGCCCATTTGGTTTCGTGTATAGGACGACATCCGGTGCCAGCCATCGAACGAGGCACCAAACACGGCGATGTTGTAGATCTCCATGGGCCCGCGGAACACCATGGATACCTCTTCGCTGAGTGGGCCCACCGGGTTGGACATGTACACGGGCTGCCGTGAGCAGGTCGCGAGGTTGGTGAGCATATTGTACGAGCCCGGGACGTTCCCCGCCTGCTGGCCGCGGTACTCGAACTTGGCCTTGACGTAGCTGGCGCTCGGTAGAGCGGGCGGTGCCGATGCCGGCGCCGGCGTCCGCGTCGGTGCTTGATTGTTGGCATTGTCGTCGTCATACTCGTCGTCGTGGTTGTCGTGGTTGTCGTGGTTGTCGTCGTAGATCCCATCGTCACCAGTTCCATCGTCAGTACCGACGTAATCCCCTGGAGGGAGATCGTCAAGCGAAGGCTCCGTACCGGCTGAGGACGCGGTTGGTGTGCCGACGCTGCCGGGGCAGAACACAATATCGAACGCGGTCGTGTCGGGACAGTTGTGCACTTTGAGGTTGTCGGCCGGGTACAAATACGCGTCGCTGCAGCCGTTGGCGAGACAGAAGAGCGTGCGGCAGTTGGCGCCGTTGCGGTTGGATCGGGGCACGATGGCCATCGCCACGTTGAAGCCCGTGCGGCCGTTTGCGACGCGACGGCAGTCCGTGAAGCTGTTGCAGTCGCCAGTCTAGTATACCACATTGTCAATTCTCTCTCTCTCTCTCACCATGCTCTATGGGATTGGGGATTGAAGCAGACGTACACCCGGCGGGATGATACTGATGTCGTACCAGACTCGGCCCAGGTCGACGGTGATCTCGGCCACTGCAGACCAGAGCGTCGTCAGTATAGCTGGTCGATCTCTCTGAAAGAGACAAGGGTACGTACAAGTGGCCTGCGGATCGTAGCCGTGGCGCCACATGAGTCCTTTGCTCATGGAGTAGGTCGAGTACATGCCCGTGAGCGGCGCGATGTTGTTGAACGCGCGGTTGTCCCACAGATTCACGACGAACGGACATCGATTCACGAAGCGGAAGTGCGCCGCGTCCACTGCTGCTAGCTTCAGTACCGCCGTAGCGGCGATGGCAGTGATAACGCCGATGCGATGCAACATCGCTTACTTCTCTCTGTTCTCCACAAGCGAGCGGCAGTCGCGTTGGCTCACGGCACGGTCGGACAGAGCGCCTAGAGATTATTGCTAGTGCTGCCTATAATTCTGACGCTTTGGGAGGCTGATTACTTACAATTGCATGAAAATGCACCCTTTCACGCCAAGAGCCGCGATCGATCCAGTGCGTACCAAGTTCTCGGCGCCTGCTCGCCTGAGATAGTTATCAGGCGCCAGCTATTAACGGTGAAGCATGCATTATTGCACTCTCTGTGATGTGTGAGTTTGAAGCTACCAGAAACATAGTACAGCATTACCGTAACATCCAAATGCACGATAACTATGGACGGCAAAGATGTTGTACGAAGGTGCACAAATCTTGCCCAAGTTTTGGATTTCACACACACACACACACCACCATGACGCTAGAAGCCGCCGGATCGTGCCTCGCGCCGCGCGTGCTGCTCGCGTTTGACGACTTCTCGCTCGCTGGGCGTCGTACGTGGCCGATTCTGCGTCGTTTGCTCTCTCTCGTCATGTAGTTTACGTGCTCTAACTTGCTGAAATGCCCCTAGATCTGTTGCAGCAGCTCACCGTCAATGGACATGACAGGCAGCCAGCGCCGCCGTCGCCGCTCTCCCTGCCCGCACAGTGTGCCGACCGCGTGGCAGTCAGCCACTTCATGCAAGGTGGCAAGTCTTGGGTGCGTTCGTTGTATTAGCGCACCATCGACTGTTAAAAAATGCTAACGCGAGAGCTCTGTAGCTGTCGGTCGTGACCGTGGCCACCGCCACACTCAAGGACGCGGAGCTCTGGACGCTCGCGGACGCGCTGGTGCAGTGGTTGTCCGCCAGCGACGTCGAGGCGCTGTGCGTGGTCGCGTCGCTGCATCTGCCGGAGGCCAAGCCGCACAGCGACGCGCTCGCCAACGTCTACCAGGTCACCATCAACGGATCCACCAACCACGAGCCAATGGATCAAGTGGCGTCGATGGAGCCGTCGTGGGAGATCAAAGACGCCTTTCTAGCGCGCCTGCTGCACTTTGCGCGCGTAGAGCAGGCGTTCACGACGCAGCTGCTGGCGGCCAAGGGCTACAAGCCGGGCCGCGACTGCGCCGGCACGCGTGACGCCATGACGGCACTGGCGGCGGCGCTGCCGCTCGCCGTTGCAGGCGCCGCAGTGGACACGCAGCAGGCAATGGAGCACGCGTACAAGGCGCTGGCGTCGCTGGCAGAGCTGCGCCAGCAGGAGCAGCAGTTCAGCTTGCTGTATCAATAAACATAGTGCATCTCCAGACAATTAGAAGAGGATCCTGGTGGAGGGTTCGTTTTGCTTTCATTTGCTTTTTCTTCTCAATAATGTGCTGCGGTACTAGTCGACAGCGAGACGAGAGAGATAGCTGACTAGCACCATTACGACAGTAACGAGGCCCTGTCGTCGTACAAGAAACCAAATCTCCTCTCACTTCAACGACTTTATTCTTTGTTTCACCCACGAGGTGGAAGGAGCTTTCTCGCCGGAAGCAAAAGGAGCTGCTGCTTACTCCATAAGCAGCACGATCTTTCGCTTGGTCGTGCGGTTCACGGCGGCCGCGAGCGCGTCGTCAAATTCCGCAAACTTGTATGTCTGTATCCAGGTGCGGAGCTTGCCGGCCTCGACGAGGCCCGCGATCTCCGAGAGCATGGCCGCGCGCTCCTCGACGCTCGAGTGCTTGACCCACTCGCTGAGCCAAAAGCCCTTGAGCGTGATGTCGTGGAAGATGAGTGAGCCGGTGCCGACCGACACGGCCTCCTTGCCCATGCCGCCGTAGGTCACGTGGACACCCTTCTTGCCGAGCGTCTTGGCGAGCTCGAGTGACGACTTGCCGCCGACGCAGTTGAGCGCGAGCTTGGGCGCCGGCAGGTCGCTAATAAGCTCCTTGAACTTGGCCGAGCCCAGGTAGTCGGCCGTGACCACGACCGTGGCGCCGAGCGACTTGAGGTGCTGGTTCGTGAGGTCGTAGTCGCCGTCGTCGCGCACCACGTTAATGGTCTTGATGCCACGCAGAGCCGCGAGCTGGATCACGGCCTGGCCCACGGCCGAGTTGGCGCCGTTTTGGATCACCACCTCGCCGCTCTGGAGCGCCGAAAAGTCGGCCAGCAGGCGGTACGCCGTCGCCGGGTTCACCGACAGCGTGGCGGCGTCCTCGATCTTGATCTTGTCCGAGATCTTCATCACGTCGGCGCTGTCGGCCACGGCCTTGTTGCGCCACGTGCCGAAGCCGGCCTGCGTCGGGATCACGCGGTCGTTCACCTTGACGTTCTTGACGTCCGCGCCCACCGCCGTGACCACGGCCACGCCTTCGTTTCCGGCCACGGCGGGGAACGCCGGGCGGATCGCGTACGCGCCCTGGATCTGCGAGAGGTCGGCCACGTTGATGGGCGCCGCGAGGAACTTGAGCGCCACCTGCTTGCCGCTGAGCGGCTTGTCGGCGTCGTCGTTCTCCACCGAGAGCACGCTGAGAGGGTGGCCGTACTCCGAGTAGCGGACCGTCGCCATGGAGCGGGCCTGCTTGGCCTGCTTGGCCGCGTGCTTGGCGATCGCCGCGAGCATTCTTGTCGGTCGCGAGTTTAGTTGGGGGCGGCTGCACAGAGAGAGATGGCGGTGGAGCAGCTTTCGTAGCCGCTCAGTTTCCTCCTTCCAGGAGCAGACCACCACAAAAATTCCCACATTTGAGATTTCGAGAAAAATAAAAGAGTCACAGATGTCAAGAAAATGTGGACCACGCTATCGGAGGGTTTGTGTTGAGGGTACGGTCGTAAAAACGATCATCACTCTACGGATGTAAAAAAGAGCTCAAGAGCCAACCAGTCATTTGGAAACAGTTCTCTAGCCAGCCAAGAATGCTTCGGGCATAGATCAGTTCTCAATTTCCGTTGGCCGCGAATGTGTGAAAGTTGTTTCTGGATCCACAAAGAGGTTGTGGAATGTTCTCTGGCTATGCATGTGCCCTCCGTTCCGCGTGATTAACTTAAAGTTTGAGATCCGTCAATTGCGCGTCGCCTTCTGCGTGGCGTTTGCGATTCTGTGGACAGTATATCATATGTTGATGGAACCGTTCTACTTACAATCGATTTCTCAATGATCCACTGATATAATCTTTGAGACCTGAGGCGCTTTGGCCACGAGCCGCCCGCGATTAGTGCTGCTCGCTGCAAAGTAAGTGGCCCGCGTGAGGGCTCGTGGCTGCCCTGCTGACAACAGCATTCGATGAGAGAAATCCGATCCATAAGTTTCCATTTCCACATTTCTGTCATCGAGGGTGCAGCTTTGGCAGGCTCACCGAGCCCACCATTGAGGCGCGCCGCCGACTGGGCGACTGCGCTGGCTTAGAATGATCCGCCGCTGCTCCAGCACGCAGCGCGGAGCGCGCCTTCGTGGGCAGCTGCAGCGCCAGCTCTCGTAGAACCCCTTGCTTGTGCTTGTCCCACCGTTTGAGATCACGCTGGAGCTGGAGGATCTTTTGCTGCGGCGGGTTGTGGAACAGAAGCGACTCCTGCAGCGCGTTCATGGTGCCCGAGTGGTACTGCACGCGCAGGCGCGCGAGGTCGCGCTGCTCCAGCACCAGCGTCTCCACCAGCGTCTGCGCGTGGACGGTGACGGGCGACGGCTGTCCCGGCTGCAGCACGCTGAGCTCGCCAAAGACCTGGCCGCTCGCGAGGATGCCCACGTCCACGTGGTGGGTCTCCATCGGAACCTCCTTGCCGTCGCCCTGGGCGGTGTTGACCAGTCGCGGATTGGTCAACATCCAGCCGTTGTCGAGCACCCAACTACCGTCGCCGCCGCTGCGCTCGGTCGCTAGGCCAGAATCAAGTTCCGCGTTCTTGTTCCGCCGTTTTGTCCCAAGCTGCGACAGCAGCGTGGAATTCCGGCTTTTGTTCTTGGTCTGTGAGCTGATCGGTGCCGCGGCTGGAACGCGAATGGTCTTGCGGACCTGGCACACACCGCGCTGGATGATATATAGCTGAGACACATTCTCCCCAGCGCAGAGCAGATCCGTTCCCGGATCGTCCACTCTCGCGCCCGACACGGCCGCCAGTGCCGTGAGCACCTCGTCGGAACAGTTGTGGAACACTCTACAGCCGCGCAGAAACGCTGTTCTCTGCTCCAGCACACTTTCCTCATACTCGTGGAGGATCTCGCGGTAGCTCTCCACGTCCAGCAGCAAACAGTGAACCGCCTCCAGACTCGTCAAGCTCGCAGGCTCGGGCGGCACGAGCGCCGGCTCGGTATCCGCCGGTGTCGTCGTAGAACATTCCGTGAGCATGCTCACGAGCGACTGCGAGTTGAGCAGCTCGAGCAGCGAGCCATGGTGGCCGCGCAGCCGCGTGGTCTTGGTGGTTGCCGCTGCGGCAGCTGCAATCTCGTGGCGGATAGTGCGCAGCAAGCCGCCGCCGGACGAGACCGCGAACGCGTCCGAGCCCACGGCGTCGCCCTGGAACAGCTTCTTGAGCTCGCGCAGCTTGGAGACGCCGCTGAGCGCGTCAATGTTCCTGACAAATGGCGCCGTGGGGCTCAGCACCACGTGGAAGTGCGTCGCGTGCTTGCCTTGCTCGACGACCAGCGCGTCGGCGTCGAAGCGCGCGTACACGGCCTCGTCCAGACACTGCTCTACCATCGCCGCGCTCATGCCGCGGAAGAAGCACCAGCTCTTGGCGTACTGCGCGGCCTCGAGCGTGTCGCGGCGCGAGCGCGCGCGCGGCGACTGCTGCAGGAACCGTATCATCCACTCTAGCACTTGGCGCTCGCGCTGCTCGGTGGTTAGCGCGTCTCTGGAGACAGCACCACCACTACTGGTTGTGCCGATCACTGCTGCTCCAAGCAGCGACACCTGCAGCTCGCTGAGCGACATGGAGAACGATCCGCGCACGGTCGCAAGTGGGTCAGTGGTGGCGGTCGATTCCCGATCCCGCGCGACTGGCAGCAGCGACACGCGCTGGCTCGTACTCTCTCGCCGGCAGCCGTGGTGCGCCATGCGCCGCAGCGTCTCCAGCCATGTATAGTCCTGGATCGCTTCCTGGAACCGTCCGAGCTCCTTGTAGACCACCGCGCGGCTCTCGACGTATAGAACGTTCTTGCAGTCGATCTTGAGCGCGCGTGAAAAGTCCTGGGTCGCGCGGTCCTTTTTGTTCCACGCGTAGAACGTGCAGCCACGGTTGTAGTAGAGCAGCGCCGCCGTTGGCTCGCTCGCGAGACACGCGTCGTAGTCTTGGACGGCGCGCGCAAACTGCTGCAGCCGGAAAAACGCGAACGCGCGCTGCGATTGCGCTGCGACCTGCCGCCGCGTCTTGCTGCTCGGGAAGAAATCGCCTCCAGCGCCAGTGGCGCCTCCACCACTCGGGCTGGTACTGGCTCTGTCCTGCTGAAGACTGCTCTCACCGTTCCCACCGCACAGCCGCTTAGCTCCGGACGCCAGCGCCTGGTCGAGCAGCCACGTCGTGTCCTGGACGACGGCCGTAAAGTGGTCGCGTGTGCGGTGCATCACGTTGCGCGCCGACAGCTCCCCATCCTGAGAGAGCGGCGACTCCACCGGCAGCAGACATTTGTGCGCCTGAGACTGAGGAAGCGACAGCGCCGGCGGCTCGTTGGCCGCGTGGGACGGGCGCGATGGCGAGGAGGAGACCGACCGATCGCTCCTCGCGCTCACCTGCGACATTGATGGTCGGCCCAGTATACTGGGTGGTGGCGTCGTCCGAGAACCATGTCTGTCAAGACAGTGCTGCCGACCACTCTCTATTCTTGGAGAATATCGCTCTAAGATTGAAGTGACCCAAACATAGCGTTTTTATTTGTGTAAACAAGTTTTGAAGAACATAAAAAAACTTTATAGTTCGTAAGGTTTGGCAAATGTTACGTCGCGCCGATCTCTTTCAAGCGGTCCGCGTAGCGCAATGTGTTGAGTGTATGGTTGCAGCTGTCGGAGCACGGCGACACGGTCGCGATCATCACGGTCTTGGAATTGGCGCACAAAAAACTGGAATTATCAAAAAGCACATACTCGTAAAATCAGATATGCACAAATCGCCCCAAAGTGCGTAGCTTGTTGCGTACCTGTCGCGCAGCAACTGCGTGAGCTTGCTCTGGCGGAACGGGATGTGTCCGGCGCCACGGTCCAGCGCGCGGATACACTCTTTGAGCGCCAGCAGACTCTTGTTGATCTCGGCGCCTTCCATGCGCGTGCTCTTCGAATCGCTCTGCGTGTCGCACGCACGCTCGGAGCCGGCGAGATCCACCATCGAGAGCCGCGCCAGCACAGCGCCGCCATTGGCACTGGAGATGGTGACGCGCAGCAGCGCATGGGACCGTGACGAGTCGTCGTGGACCGCGTTGGCGCTCGTGGCGCGCGACTCTTCACCAATTTTGATGAGCTCCATGAGCTCGTCGGCGCTCGCGATCGCCACTTCTTTGAGCCCGAGCAGCTGCACAACGCCGTCACCGTCCTCCATGAGCTGCACGCGCGTGCGCAAGTTGAGCAGATCGTTCACCTGGTTCATGTAGATCTCGTAGAAACTCACGCCGACCGCCACTTGCTGCGACGACGACGCCAGTCGGTCGAACAGATCGCTCGCGGCCTGGCGGTAGATCGACTTCATGGTGTACGTCTTGCCGCTGCCGGTCTGCCCGTAGGCAAACACGGTGAGACTAGCAGCGGACGCTGAGCCGAACTGGGTGAGGAATGGCACGAGCGGGCCGACCGTGGTCGCGTACACGGTCTCGTTGGCCTGGTCGTCGTCGAACACGCCGTCAAAGTGGAACGGGTGGTTCTCCAGCGTCTCGGAGCAGTCCACTTTGAGTTTAGGCTCGTGGCACACGAGCTCGCTTCGCACGGACGCATCGTCGGCGTTCTTCCCTGCAAACAGACAAGTGAGGATGTCGTAGCCTTTGGCTTTGAGCTCCTTCTTGGCGAGCGGCCGCTTGCGCACAAATACGCAGAGACGCTGCGTGGACGGTGCAGGTAGTGCGAGGTCCGCTCGCACCGAATTGGTCCCTTTGGTGGTTTGGTGGCTGGGCAGTGCACCGCGGTACTTGGTGATCAGGCGGCGGAACTTGTAGCCGGCGTCGTCGCCGTGCTCTCTGAGCTCGGTCTTGATGCGCTGCTTCTCTTCGGCCTGCGCGTTGCGTCGCTCCTCGCGCTTGCGCTGGATGGCATTGAGCGCGTCCAGCGTCGCGCCTTTCTTAGCCTTTTGCTTGTGCTGCTCCTGCTGCTGGCGAAGCTGCTGCAGCTGGGTGGGCGGCTTGGCTGGAACGCTCTTGAGCACTTTAGCAACGGCGTCGTCGTCGTCGTCGTTATTTTTGTCGGGACGGATGCGTTGCTCGCCCCTGCCGCTACCTCGCTGGTGGTTTGTCGGCTCGAGCGGCGCCAGCTGTGCTGTGCTCTTGCGCAGATCCGTGATGCTCGCTAGCGCGAGAGGGAGGTCGGTCGGGTCGAACTCGGGCAGCTGCATCGCCTCTCTCGACCGCACTGGACGCACCGGACGAGCCAGCGGCAGCGGATTCTCTTGCTGTTGTGGCACTGTGATTGGCGCTGGAGCGGGCGTCGGTGTTCTTGGACGGTGAGGCACTGGCGCCGATTGCTCGCTGGACAGGAGTTTTGGTTTCGATTGGACACTCGACCGACGCGCTAATGTAGACGCCAGTTTCGAACTTGGACTCGGTTCTGCAGGGTTCTCTTCCTGATCGTGGCGGTCCGAGCAATGAACTGACTCATCCTTTTCAGGCTCGGAAGTCTGCGGCGTCGGCCTGGACGCTTTGCGCTTGGCGAACGGGTTCAACAGAGCGCGCACTTTCCACTTGTTGACCGTCGCCGCTTCGCCGTCGTCCACCTGGCTGTCGCTCTCATCATTGTTGCTGATTTGCTTCCACGGGCGGAAGAACGCGTCCTGGGTCGCCAGCAGCGGGGCCACGGAAGCCGTCGATCCGTCCGCGTCTGTCTGTGGCTCTTCTGAAGTCATCGTCGTCGTTGGCTCGAGATAGCCGGGCGCTTCGTCGCACTGATTGGTCGGTACTGCTACTAGCTCGGAATCCCCAGCGAGCCACTCGCGGCCGCAGCTACTGTTCTGGTTATGTTGCTGCAAAGGCAGCTGTGTAGACAAGCCCGGGTGATCGTAGCTATCACGGTCTTGCTCTGGATCGTGCGCTGGATGGCGCTCTTGGTCGTCGGCGTCCTGCGCCGGCTCGTGCTGGTAGAAGTTGGTCTGCGACTGCGGTGGAAGCCGCTTCATTGCACCAAAATACGACGTGGGTCGCCGTCGCCATGTGTTCCCACTTGCGTCGTTGTCGGTCGGACGTGAGGCCGATGGGGCCGCTAGGGCTGGCGCATTGGACGCCCATTGGGGAAGCGACGGCAGCGGCGGTGGTGGCCGCTTCTCGTACGACGTCCACTGGAAGTCGCGCGCCGCAGCCTGCGAGTCCATCGCCACTGTATGTCGAGAGAACTTGCCGCGGCGGTTGAGCAGGTTCAAACCGTCGATGTGTTCCCGCTCGCATGCGACAGGGGGCGGGAGGAGTTTGAACATAAATACCTTTTGAGGCGATCGGCCTCCATTTCCGGAAAATGGCAAAACAAATAAACCTGGGGATCAAGTGCGCTCTTCTAGGCAGTTCCTCCTTCTTTGGCACAAGTGCACGTCGCAGCTTCTGCAGTACAGCGGATCCTGTTGGTCGGTGGAATAGACAACGTGGTATCCCGCAATGCAGACAGAGTCTAACAAATGCAGCAATGTCGGTGCGACACGACTACATTTTCAGGTGTGGTCCTTCTACACCGGTGGGGCCTTAGCAGTTAGTCACTGCTGTCTCCAAACGGCCACCAACCCACTTTTAATTCAACCAACCGATCGACTACCGCTGAGCTTCAGTTCCGGAGCCGATCTCAGTCCTTCGCAAGTCGTGTATTCCGTTGAACTCGTCCAACTTTCGCCTGGGTGCGACTCAAGTCCGCTCTCCTCCTCAGCATCGCCGCCACAGACGCGCTTATCCACACGGACGCCATCGCCGCTGCGAGGGCCATGAACCTATATCAAGACCTGAGGCTCCCGTAACTCGGTGTTGAAGCAAAATCCAGGCACCAGCGTGGATAATCTCACGACCACCACGGCGCCTCCATCTGACAGCACCGCCACTGTCAAGGTAGTATCCCCAACAATGGTAGTCCTGATCGAGTCCTGCTGGCGATCCACTCCACCTCGGCTGGCACACAGTTCGTCTCCTGGACGGTTCCTACAGAGAAAACGCGAGATCTACAAGCAGTATCCCATGTCCATGTCCCCACGCACCAGAGCTGCCTATTTGGTTGTTGTATGATACATCGATAATGACAAGCCTCGCACATTCGATCACGCGAGCCACAAGCACGCTGAAAAAGCTAATCCACACATCACATCCCACGAACGATGGTCGATCTAGACGCGCAGCCACGTGCTGCTCTTGCTTCGTGGTGAGATCCGCCGCACCGGTGTGCTGGCTTCGCGTCTCGTGGGCGTCGCGGCCGAGGTCGCCGACAACTTGAGCGGCGCCGAGAGCGTCATGCTGCGTCGCTTGGTTTCCCGTGGGTGGACTGGGTGGACAGCAGCCGAGCCTTCGCGGACAGAGGACACCGGCACGACCGCCGTGTAAGAGAACCGCGCCACGGAGCTGCAGCCTTTGATCAGCTCACTCAGCGGTCCGACCGCCGCCTCGCGCCCGCCGCCGACTTCGTCGCGCGCGATCTCCGCGGCGCTCACGCGGCCCGTGACGCTCAGACACGGCACGCAGAACGCGACACGCCGCTCGACCAGTTGACTGTCGGGCGTAATGTAGCACATGTCACGTCGCACGCGGCAGGTGGCGCACACCGAGCGCGTACAGATCGTGCAAGTGGACTTGGCGGCCTGGTGCCGGCGAGTCGACGACGGCGCCGACTGGGAGCCGCAGATTGCGCAGCCTTTCTCGTTGGCGTGTGCCGGCTCCTCATCAACGACCGACGCGCGGCGCCGACGGATGAGCCATGCCAACTTCTTCATTTGCGCGATGTGCATGCTGCGCCACACCGCGATGAACGCGTCGGCGGCCGAGCGCATCACCACGGGCGCCATGAGGCCGTCCGGGACATCGATGAACGACTTCATGAACACCTGTGTGCGGTCGGGCGACTGCTCCCGCCAGATCGAGCAGCTCGAGATGTTGGTGCGGATGTACGACGGCAGCGGCTGCGTGTGCTTGAAGTTGATCGAGTGGAGCAGTTGGAACCCGACGCGCTCGCCGTTGGACAGCGCGCGTGTGCCGACGGCCTCGACGTACACGATGTCGCGGTTGCGCGAGATTGCGCGCATCGCCAACGGCATGCCCTTGACGCCCCACTTGACGGTCATGGACCGGAACGGCTTGTCGGCCGTCGGCTCTTGCACGGTCGCCAGCACGGCGCAGTTGACCAGCGTGTCCTTGGCGTACGCCGTCTTGACGCGCATGGCGTCGGTCGTGTGGTTGAGCACGCCGTACATGGCGTCTTCCAGCGCGCCATGGATCGTGCCGACGGTCAGCATCACGTTCAGCTCCTTGTTCTCGGAGCGCGCGCCCGATTCGCGGTCGTGATACACGCGCACGTCGTCTCGCTCCTTGAGCAGCGCCCAGCGGAACGGATCGACGCGGCTCTGCTCGTTCCACATGAACCGCTCGAACGCGCTCGCGACTTCGCCCACGAGCTGCTTGGTGAGGCGGCATAGCTCCTTCTTGTCTTCCAGCGTGAGCTCGAGCCGCGGGAACGGACTGTAGAACTTTGGCTGCGCCATGGCGATGGCTGGTCCAAGGAGAATCGGGAAATGCCGAACTTCGAGCTCGAACAGTCCAGCAAGAATAGAGGCTGTTTAAAATGGTGTTCTTCGCGTTTCTCTGTCTTACTTGGGTCGCTGAAGTCGATATTGTACAGTACCTACTGCTCGTGTGTTGGTGCTTGGCTCGTTTTCCTTCCGCATTTCGTTGACTGCATAGCAGAGCCGCATTTCGAAGGATGGTGGATGGAAAGCTGGACTCGAGGAAATTATTCGCACCCCAAAATCGAAAATGTAGCCATGTAGCCAGAAGCTTCTGTGATCTATTTTAGTGCACTTGAGCACATGAGTGGACCATGTACTGATGTAGTTGGAGCATGTGTGAACAGACTCAGATTTGGCAACCTTTGTTTAGCTGAGTTTGTCTTTGGTCAATTTCGATCGATTCTTTAAGTATTTTGAAGGTTAATGTCACTAAACCCAAGTGTTGCACTTCTTCCATTAAACCTCTGTTCAGTCGCCCTTGGTCGCCGCATTTTCGGCGTTCTTTCTATCATATCTCCGTTTCGTCTGTGGAAAAAAGTAAACCACCACGCGCCCCAAACGCCAACCGAATTGAGTCGTTTGCTCTTTTGTTCCACATGACACGCGCCAACAGATTCCACCACGGAGCACCAGTGGGTGTTCACCAAAAGTAGCAGTGCTCCTCCTCACAGAAGAGAGCATGTGCTCCCACGGACCCAAAGTATCCGTCACGCCTCTGCCAGTCTGGGCTGACGCGACTCCACACTGGAGTTGCGTTAAGTCGGGGTGGACATGGTTATGAGCGGCGTCTCTGCATCTGGATTGCAGTTGGTTTCCGTCAGTTCGCAACAACAAAATTTCACTGACGTTTCAACATGGACGACCTAGTCCGAGTTACGCTTTATCGTTTGTACACACATTGACAGTCCACTCACTGGTGTGGGAAAAGGAGCGCTCACTCATCGCCCAAAATCACGGTCGTGACGCGCGAGTCCGCGCGCGGCCGCGCCATGGGCGACAGATCCATCTCCATCTCTAGCGTCCCGCGCGTAGACAACGACGACGACGGCATCGACTTGCACGTAAAGTACAGACTGTCGTGATCGTCGCCACTGCTGTTCCCAAAGTAGCCCCCGCTGCTGCCTGGCAGGAATACCAGTGCCGAGGCCCCGGACGAGGTCGAGTGGGTGCACGGGTCCCGCGCCGCTTCCTCGCTGGCGACGTCAGCGGCCGTCGCGCGGATGGCGATCGTGTGGCACGGCACGCAGAACGCCACGCGCTGCTCCTGCAGCCGGCGGTCGGGCGTGATCGTGCACAGCCCGCGCTTGACGCGACAGGCCGAGCAGACGAGTCGACTGCACACCGTACACACCGACTTGGCGCCGCCGCGGCGGTTGAGCTGCGCGAGCTGCGACGGGCAGACCTCGCAGCCGCGCTCCGCCGCGGAGAAGCCATTCAAGTCGCTGGCGCTCGTCAGACTCGACGCGGAGCGCGAGCCCAGCACCGCACTCTTGCAGCGCATGAGCCATGCGAGCTTCTTCATCTGCGCGCACTGGATGGACCGTGCGACCGACACGAGCGCGTCGCCGGCCGAGCGGACAGTGGAGGACGCCAGCAGCTTGTCACTCACTTGCACACACGCTCTGGTGTAGAGCTGGACGCGCTCGTCCTTCTTCTGGCGCCAGATCGAGCAGATAGACTGGTCCACGCGTGCGTAGCTGGCGAGCGGCGGCGCCTGTGGCACTTCGATCGAGTGGAAGAGCTGGAAGCCGATGGTCTCGCCGTTCGAGAGCGTGCGTGTGCCCGTGTAGTCGACCACGACCATGTCGCGCTTCCTGGCGAGCGCACGAATGTGGATGGGCAGCGCCGTGACCAGCCACTTGACCGTCATGGACCGGAACGGCTTGCTAGTCGTGGGCGACTTAACGGTCGCCAGCACGGCGCAGTTGGTCACGCGGTCTTTGGTGTACGCGGCCAGCAGCCGCATGGCCTCGGTGGTCGGGCTTAGCGCGCCGTAGAGCGCGTCATCCAGCTCGCCCAGCAGCGTGCCCACGGTCAGCAGCTCCTGCATTTTGGCTCGCGACGTGTCCGGCCGCTTGTCCTGATACACGCGTACATCGTCCTTTTCACGAACGAGCGCCCAGTGGCGAGGGTTGAGCTTGCTGTGTCTTTTCCAGAGGTAGTGCTCGTACTCGTCGACGACATCCTCCACCATGTCCTTGGCCAGGCGACGCAGCTGCAACTTGTCAGCGTCCGAAAGCGACAGACGAGGGAACGGACTGCAGAACTTGGGCAGCGACATGGCTTTGTTAGCAGTGTTGTGGCGGTGGATTGTGTTGTGTGCTGGCCATGAGCTGAGCTTGTGCAGCAGAGGATCTCAAGCGGAGGGAATCCGCCACGACGGGTTTGGATATTTTCCTTCTGTCGCTGGGACAGTGTGCATCACAATGTGAGACTATAGCAGTCTTGAGGACGCTGGCTCCACATGTGCTGTGGGGAGCCACAACTTGCTTGTGTGGCAAAGTAATGAGCACCATTCCGCGCGAGTTCCAGTTCGGTGGGTGTGCAACTCTTAGTTATGGTAAAATAGTACACAATAGAACGAGCTGTTACTTTTCAGGAACAGAGAGGGATAATATACTGCATTGAAAACACATAGGTCGCAAGGACACAAAACCTAAAAACTGCAGAAGTTCACGTGGGTTGCTCCATAGAAATACCTTTGCACGGAGGCGACTTTGCCCGTCGTAACGCGTCACACACTAGGCAACTCGTGGGCGCAGAGAAATATCGGTCGTCAGCGGGTGCAGTGTGAGCGAGAGTCGTGTGACATGGTTGATCCCAAAAGTATTATTCATTGAAATAGTACCAGTTGATCGGCAGCTGGTTCTGTCACGTAGACTGAGCGCAACTGCCTATCGCGCTCGACGCTCGACGACGGAAAGTTGATCGCGCCGTGATGCGCAAGGAGGGAATATGGAAAGAGACTTCTTTAGTGGAGCTGCACTCACTGGGGGGGGGGCTCACATCAATGCAGCACTGCACAACAGTTCGTTCAACAACACAGACACCAATACCGGTAGTAATTCTAAATCAGGCGCCGTCGGCATCGCTGCGGCTGCTGAGGTTGAGGCTGGGCTTGGAGGAGCCACGCGAGTGAGCGTACGTGTCCTGTGTGCGCTCGCTGGACGTGGAGCTGGAGCCGCTTCCACGGAGGAACGAGTCCAGGTGCGGCCGCTGGCCGCGCTTGGAGTCGGAGCGCCGCGAACCCGCCGAGTTGGGATCTTTGACCGCGTCGCGCGGTTCCGGGATCTGTTCGCGCGCGACTTCTGCCGATCCTTTTTTGATGGCGATGGTCAGACACGGCATACAGACAGAGATGCGCTGCTCGGCCATGCCGTCGCCGTTGATCTCCCACAGCTCGCGCGTCATGCGGCACTTGGAGCACACGGCCTTACCGCAGATGAGACACGGGGACTTGGCCTTGGCGGTGCACACTTTGCAGCGCGCGACGGATGCCGCCTCGACTGATTTGTTCTCGCCCTGTGAGGCCTGTTCGCGTCGCAGGAGCCACGTGAGCTTCTTCATCTGTGCACAGTGGACATTGCGCCACACGGCGACGAGCGACTCGGCCGTGGGCTTGAGCGTGACGGACACAAGTAGCCGCTCCGGGATCTCCACGAACGTCTTGACGTACACCTGCACGTGGTCGGGCGTCTGCTGGCGCCAGATTGCGCACATGGACATGTTGGCGCGGACAAACGTGGGCAGCGCACGCGTCTGAGATAGATGGTCGATCGAGTGCGTGAGGTGGAAGCCCACGCGCTCGCCGTTTGACAGCCGCTTGGTGCCGGTGGCCTCGACAAAGACCAAGTCTCGGGGCTTCATCACGGCGCGTGCGGGCATGGGCAGAATCTTGGCGAGCCACTTGACGGTCATGGAGCGAAACGGCTTGTCGTGCTTGGGCTCTTGGACTGTGGCCAACACGGCACAGTTGCCAATACCAGCGAGGTCGTTGAGATAGGCGGCTCGTAGTCGCATGGCGTCGGTTGTGTAGTTTAACACGCCGTACATGGCATCGTCCAGCGACCCGACGACCGTGCCGACGGTGAGTAATGTTTCAATTTTATGGTTCTGGTCGTCGCTCTTCGGGTGCTTGTCATGGTACACGCGCACGTCGTCGCTGGCCTTAAGGATGAGGAACCGGGAGAGGTTGAGGTGGCCCAGGTCCTGCCACACGAACTTCTCATACGCGTCCACGGTCTCATTGACAGCGCGCTTGGCGATGCGGCAGAGCTCCTTCTTGTCGTCGTAGCCCAGTTCCACAGGCGGGAACGGGCTTTGAAACTTGGGCAGCGCCATCACTAGCGTGCGCGAAGTAGCGAGATGGCGATTGGCAAGAGGTCGCGTAGAGTAGAGATGCCCGAGCAGCAAACCACCCGCTACATACTACACGTCCAGCCAGAGTCGTAGGATATTGCTGGCGCATGAGAACCCAAGACTTCCATGCTTTGTTCTCTCGCTCTCTTCGTCCACTTCAGTCGCCATTGGGGACGCGTGCGTGCTAAATCTTCCATTGGTCTCGGCTTTGGGCCATTGTAGCCATGTCATGCCATCTTTATCTTAGTAGGTTTGACATGAAGACCAGCGAAATTGTCAGATCAAAACTCCTGAGTTGACAAGATACACTAGTATAGCATCGAATCGCATTTCGCTTTCCTGCCAAGTGGGCTCAGGTTTATTCCATGGCGTTCGAGCCGCAAGTGTCTGACTCGCGGCGATGCTTCCCCGAACTCGCAATGGAAGAAAAAGCTCTTCAGTCGACCAGTCTGCTCCGGCTCTGCTCATTGAAGTGCTATGTTGACTGGTCATCTTTCAAAGGAACCCCATGCACCAACCTGGACGTGTCATCAGTCTCGCTGTACGTTTGCCTGGCTAACCAGAAGGACAAGATCAAGTGGAGCAGAGTCACCAGACTCTCATTTGCCTTTCGCTTGTCCCCCAGACTTCGATGGCGGCGCCCGACATCGTGTTTCCGTTCGGTTTCGGGTGCGGACTGGACGCAACGACCGCGTCCCCACGACGCGCGCAAGCTCACGATTTACTCGAATGCTCGACGAGTCTTCCCTGTGGCAGCTGCGCACCCAACATCTCGTCAGCACGCAGCACGCACAGCAATTGTGAGACACAGGACGCAGGAAGACACGCGTCGCATGAGCAGCTGGTCGTCATGTGGTCGGATGAAGTAGATAACGAGCTTGCCGATCGGAAATCGCTTGGTGCTCGTAGCACCTCGGTATTTGGTCTAGCACGTCATGGTTGTCATGGGCGGTGCGGCGCCTGGTTGCAAGCAAGACACTAAATAAGTGGAGACGAAGATGCCGCCGCTTCGCTGCACACAGTCTATCCATCATTCCACTTGCGCTAGTTGCGAGCAGAACGGTTCACTGATGCACGAGCCGGCTTGGTAGGCGGTCGTCACATTGCATTGCTGGTAGCTTTGAGACCCTACAAAAAATACAACCACGCGCACTTTTCGAGGAGACTCGGTCAGCTCAAATCGTGATGGACTTAATTGACACGCGAACAATAACCTGCGGGCTCACGTCCCGCTGAAGTCACTTGACGTCGCCGTCCGCTCCTTTCTTCATCTTCGTCGCCTGCATTGGAGTCTCTGTGTGATCAGTCCAAGTGTTGGCAGTCGGCGTTCTATCGTCGTGGCTTCGTTTCCGAAGATTGTAACCTGATCTTGCTGATTGTTCTGGCATCGCAATGTTGTTGCGAGGCCTATCCGTTTTTAGATCGTTCGTGTTTGAACGATAATAGCCGAAGTGGAGATCACAAATGGTTGCGGCGTGCCCCGCTAAAGCGGTTGGCCAGAATCTGAACGTCATCGCTGCTTCCTCCGTCGGACAAACCACGATGAACTTGAGCTTCTCGACTCCAAGTATTGTGTTCAACGTCTTCAACTATGAGGCATCGATACTGCGCTCTTTCGAGACAGTCATTTGGAGATACGCCACTTCACCTGACTCCAGCTTCAGAATGCTATCGACTGTTGGGAAATCATCGCAGGCCGGAAGCCAATACCAATACTGGGAGTCATTCTTCCAATCGCACAGTTGTGCTTCATAGTGGTCCTTCGTTCCTGAACAGAGGGTATCTCCTTTCGCCAAGCGCAGCCTGTTAAAACTGACACTCTTCTCATCGTTGGGCTTCCATTGTCTAGTTGGAGGTAGGGGATCGAGGTCAGCGCCAAAGAGTTGTCAGCAGCCAGACGATGGATGATGATTTCAAACAGAGTGCCTGCAAGCGAAGCGTACGCTGCCCCACCTGCTCTTGCCCAATTGTAGAGAACAATCGCGTCTCGAGCACGAAGTCGGAGTTGAAGTTCGCAGAGTGCAAACTCAGAATCCACGACTTGTTCCCAATGCGAGGGCATCCAATATGCACTTGGAACGCCAACCTGGTCCTTGTCGATGAAAGTACGGCGTAGACGATCACTTTGATGCACACCCGAACCCACCAGCGCCGAGTTTGAAAGCAGCTGGCTTAAATCGGTGGTGCTGCGCACAGCCAAACTCAATCGCTTGGATGTTGTCGGTCGTGAACTCCCGCACACTTCCACCCGAGCAGTAGAATCGCTCGGCCATCGTCGCAGCGTTCCACTTGTAGATCGATTGGCCGAGTTGAAACAGATCGTTCCGGCGCCAGCTTGGAAAGAGCCAGAACTCAGTATGCTCGGCTTCGTCAAACCTGATATCTGCTTGGTGAGATGTCGCAAGGAAACTGAAGGTCTGCAGCTCGACCGCTAATGTGAACCCGTAGACAAAGCCATCCAACATGAGCCCAACTGATGGGAAGTTGGCATCTGCATCCAAAGCGCGGTAGATGCGGATAACGTCATCCAGCGCACACTTTTCCACTTGAGAATAAACGACCTCGTGACCTTGGTGACCGAGAAAGAAGAGGCAGTACCGTCGATCCTCCTGAGTCAGTTTCCGCACAACCAGGACGTTCCTCATCTTGTGTACTGCGACGTACACCACCAGCACACAGAGCAACGTCGACTTGCCGACGCCTAGGGAGCCCATTACGACGCTTCGCTTCCGTTTCTCTCCAGCAGGCTGGCCAAACGACCCGTTATGTAAAAACGACGCGACTTGTCGCTCTTCCTCGCGCCAAATGAGCTCGCCGCTGCGCGTGTACCCGCCCACCAGTCTCGTGAATGCGTGGAGAAGCGGGATCGCGTAGGCGGCGCCTGGCTCCCACTGCAGCAGCGCGGCGCACTCGAGCTTCAACTGCTCTGCATTCGCCACCACAGCCATCGGCGGCAACTGTAGCGTCGCGGTGGCTGCTGTTGCCACGTATGACACCTGTATGATGATGGGGTCGTGCAGCGTCGCGCCCATGGCCTCGAGACTGGCATCCCGTGCCAAGGCGGTGCGGGCGCCAATGCCGCGCGGTGCTGGAAGAACAGGAGGTCGGAGATCGCGACGCCCTGGAGATACGAGGCCGCGAACAGCTGGAAGACTTTGGCTGCGAGCGCGTCGACGTCTTGATCGTCCACGCGCACGCAAACTTGGCGCGCGCTGATGCGACGGCCGGCGGCGCCGACCAACTCGACCCATTTCCGTTGGGCAAATTTGCTTTGTCTTTCTGTGGAGGTGCCACTGGAGATTGAAGTGTCGAGACGGTTTTAGCAGGAGAGGAATTATTACTGTAAATAACGCACGGTTATTGACGTACGCATTAACTTCAACGCACGCCAAGATGAATAACGTGTTTCAAAAGGCAAGCCGCAATGACAGGAACTGAAGGTCACGCTACAGTACTGACGTTAGTATGTTTATCGCTGCTTTGGAGTTCGATTGGCCTTGGCGAGAGAAAAGCTGGTACATTGCCGCCTCGTGTGGAGGTTGGTCGAGGAAACTAGAACTACAATGGGCTGGTTCCAGCTGTAGCCATTCCGTTTCTCCAAACATCGTTATGTTTGGCTACAGCGGTTATGGAACCTTTTTTTCGATACCGAGCACTGGCTTCGGCTTCTCCTGGTGAAACCAACAATACGCCAAGTGTACGGGCGCAGTGAGCAGCAGCGATAGGCGGGGTCCATCCGTTCGTGTCCACACCTCACTAGCGCGACACGATGAAGGCTCACGGTCCACATGCAGACGCGCTCGGCGTAGTGCCACTCGATGCTGCTCCCGCCCCGACCAAGGCAGAGCCGCAGAAAGCCAACGCCTTTTCAGTTCAGCTCGGGTCAGTCACGTATACCCTCGCGTGGCTGGGCATCTACACGCTCCACGCTGCGTGTGCGCTCCACTGCTTTGCTTCGGGCGTGCTTCTCGATGGCGTGAACGACATGACCATCACATTCCAGTTGAATTTCTACACCGTCTCGCTGCCGACCAAATACTTCGGCACGTTTGCACTGGCGCACTACATCTTGGGCTCGATCCACGCAAGTTTCTTGGTCTTCGCAGTTGGCCAGCTCATCTATCGCGGCTTCAACTGGTGCCGAGGCCCCAAAGTCGCACCGAGTCGCACCACCAGCAGCGTGTTTTTGAGTCGCGTGGCTTCGCAGATCCCGCAAACGCTTGAGCGACGCATCAACCGCAAGCTCAAGAAGGTCCTCGTGACGATCTACGAGCGCGTATTTGCCCCACGAGGGCTGCTGGGTGTCGAATTCCAGCATTTTGACGCCATATTCTTGCTGCGCGAGCTCACCGAGACCGTGCTGCAGTCCAACCAGGCGTATCAGATGTGTCGACTGCTCACGCGACTAACGATCACGCGGTTTTACGTCGCGATCCTCGTGATCAACTGCTGGACCACACCACTGCTCCACCATTTTGTCGCGAGCAAGCCGCTGCAGCGCCTGCTGGCGCATCTCTGCGACGTGATGCTCGACTTTGTCTCTACCGTCGTGGTGCCTGCCTTGCTAGTGCTGCACTACGTGAACGAGTACGATCGGAGTATCAGTGACTTTCCTTTAAACTACTGGTACGACGATGTGTGGTTCATCCAGGCCTTGAAGGAGACCCCACTCATCTTTTTTGGTTCCTGGGTCGACGCTGGGAGCCGCTTGCTGTTCTCGCTCGGCTTGCTCTCATCGCTTCAAGACATCAAGCGCCTTCTCCAGAAACGCCGCACTCGCGTCCAAGTCCTCAAAAAGTCACTGAACAAGTCGTCGGCTGGGTCGAAGCATCAGCTGCTGCGAGTTTTGCGAACCTGCCACTGGATCATGATCGTCTACGGGGTCGGAATTCTGTCGGTCCAGCTTTATGCTGAGTCTCGCCCGAGCCCAGAGCTATCGTGCGCACTGGTGGTCAAGCCCTGGCTCGTGGCTCAACCCGCATGCGCGCTTGTGGAGGTCAACTGCTGCAAACATCCAGACCTCAACGGAAACGGCAGCGATTTTGATCGCATCTTGGGCAATTTGGACCCTTTGGCACTGGCGCAAATCACATTTCGCCACTGTCCGGCGGTGAAGATCCTGCCGAGAGTTCAAGCCTTTCCCAATTTGATTGGCATCAAACTGTACAACTCGACGCTCGTCTCCTGGGACTTGGACGCCGCCATTGTCCAGCAACACCATCCAAAGCTGCGGTTCTTGGTGCTCGTTCGAGCAACTTTCCCGAATGCAACGTTCCCTCAAGGCATGCTTTCTCCCGATTTTCCGACTCTGCTACGCGACCTCGAGCTTTCTGTGACGAATATCCAGTGGATTCCCGATAACCTGGACAAGCTGTGGCCACCAAGAATTCAACTGTTGGTCGAGAACAGCCAACTGACTGAGTACCCACTGGTATTCGCCCGCATCGACTTTGCGATCGTGAATCTCATCAACAATCCGATCACCAGCTTGCCGGCGGTGGCGTTTGAAGCGCAAGCCATGTTTGCGCTCGACGTAGCCGGCTGTCCGATCACGTATTTGCCGGAGGATGTCGACACTGCCAAGATAACCTTCTCCGTGGTAAATTTGTTCGCGACCAACTTGACCGCGCTACCCATGTGGATGTTCGACGAGTCGTTCTGGCAGGGCGGGATGTTCATCATAGCTGGTCGCACGCCGCTATGCGAGAACGTGGTGCTGAATGCGACGGAAGAGGAGAGAGCAGCGCAGGCGTGGCTTCAGTACCTCGACTGTACAGATTACGGACCGGATTTGGGCTCGTACCCCGTGGATGTCGAAGTGCGAGATGACGAAGTATGGTGAGCTTTAGAGACAACGAAGGAAAGTACGCTCAGTTCGTGAGCCTAGCTTAGGCTACTGTTCGACTTCAACTACGAGCCAAATCCTCGTCGCGAAGAACGAAGGCTCTCACGCTGCGTTGCTTGCGCTGCCTGCGTTGCATCCCTTGCGCCACATCCAGGATACAATTCACGCAGGCGCAACAACTTCCTGCTTTGGCCCGATTTCTAGTGTGAGACCATTCGAATTGAACGCGCAATGCGACCGTTCCTGCTCGCTTCTGCGTACTTCCAGGAGCTATGTATACTGAGGCTAGGCGACAATAGTTCGTTGATTTTATCGAAAAAGGCACTGCACTCGGAAGATCATTACTTTTATAGTTTGTCCATTGACTGACGACTTGGCTAATAACTATCCTTTTCCGCAATGTGCTTTTTTTATTAGTGGAGCTGGACGGACGCGGTCGAATGGAGCGGAGTCGAGAGACTCTCCTTCCATTCAACCGCCCCACCCAACGTGCTCATACTCCGACGGCGACGCTCGAGGTCTCGACGCCGCTCCGTCTCTGTGACCACCGGACACGACGACCGCGTCCCCACGACGCGCACGAGCTCCGCAAGTGTTCCCTGCGGCAGTTGCGCGCCCGGGATCTCGTCTCGCGCGACGTCGGCGGCGTCAGCACGCACTGCGATCGTGAGACAAGGGACGCAGAACGACACGCGTCGCATGAGCAGCTGGTCGTCTGGCTGGATGGAGAAGAGCTCGCGCTGGACGCGGCAGCTCGTACACACGCGGCGGGCGCAGATCACGCACGTCGACTTGGCGCCCTGACGCGCTGTGGACGCCTGTGTGTTGCACACGGCGCAGCAGAGTTCTCGGTACGGATGGATGGTCCGTTTTGCCAGGCTTTGGTCTTCAAGCTGCCGCGTCTTGCAGCGCAGCAGCCACGCGAGCTTCTTCATCTGCGCGCAGTGAATGGTCCGCCACATGGACACGAGCGCGTCGGCGGCGGAGCGCACGATGAGCGGCGCCAGCAGCCGCTCGGGCACTTCAAAGTACGACTTCATGTACAGCTGTACGCGTTCGGACGTCTGCTGCCGCCAGAGTCCACAGCTCGATAGTCCAAGACGCATGTACTGCGGCAGCACGGGCGTCTGCGCATACTTGACCGCGTGGAGCAGATGGAAGCCCACGAGCTCGCCGTTCGAGAGCCGCTTGGTGCCTGTCGCCTCCATGTACACAACGTCACGGTGCTTGGTCATGGCGCGTGCGGCAAACGGCACGGGTTTGAGCAGCCACTTGACCGTGAGCGAGCGGAACGGCTTGTCGGGCTTGGGCTCCTGGATGGTCGCGAGCACAGCGGCGTCTCGCACGGCGTCCTGAACGTACGCCGTCTTTAGACGCATGCTCTCGGTCGTGTGGTTGAGCACGCCGTACATGGCGTCGTGGAGCGAGCCGACCACGGTGCCGACTGCGAGCAGCATGTTCAAGTCGCGGTCTTCCGTGCCGGCGCCCAGACGGCGGTCGTGGTAGACGCGGATGTCCTCTCGCGCGCGGATCGCGGCCCAGCGCGCGGGACTGAGCTGCTCGTGGTCGGTCCAGAGGAACCGCTCGTAACTCTCCACCACGTCACGCACGAGCCGCTTGGCCGTGCGGGAGAGCTCCATCTTCTCGTCCAGCGACAGCGAGAGCTTGCGGTGGAACGGGCCGGCGTGGGGCTTGCGCGTCGACATGGTGAGTTGGGATATGCGCGGTAGGGTTCCGTTTAGACCGCCGCTTCGTACACACAATGGCTCAGCGCGTGGCGCGGATAGACCAGTGCGCGCGCTTAGCTTGCGCGAAAGACCAGAGGTCTAAGACCGCACACGGGCAAGACAGCAGATTGGTTCATTTGGCACGGGAGTGGTAGCCTTGACAAGCACATGCGGCCCATCGCCATTCCGTCGAAGAAACCGCAGCCAAAAAAACCGCAGGATCTATCACTTAAACAAGTACATGTATGTGATAAAAGCCAGATACACTGAAATAGTGAAGGAAAGAATCCTGGTCACTTTCGGCTTGAACTGACGCGTTGCCTGCAGCTCTGGACGGACGCGCAGTAGCCACTCGCATTTGCTGACGCCTGCACTGTTTTCCTTCCATCGATCAGCAGCTCAAGCAAGCAACGAGTGTGGATGGCCCAGCTACAGAACGTCCATAAACTTAATTTCCGCAAAGAGCTCCGTCTACTACTTGTGAATGACCGATCGAGACGGCGCGAAACGACGCATCCATGGCGGAGCCATTCCCAGCGATCACTCGAGCGGCGCAACGATTCCGCGCGCGCTCCAAGCGAGAGCAAGCACCTGCTGACCATGTGGAGGGAGATGATGGTCGGAACGGCGGTCGGGACCAGTTGATGGCGCAGCTGTCGCTGGAACTGGATGAAGATTTGGCGACGATCCGCAACGACGTGGGTCGACTCCATGAGGATGTCGCGTCCGATTACGAGCGAGTGCGCGCGTCGGTGGACGAGCTGATGGCATCGTTTGCTGCTGACACACGCCACAAACGCTCAGAGCAATCGGTGGATTGTAGCTTGGAGAACAGAAGTCGCGGTCAGATGATCAGAATCCACGCTGCAAAGAGGTCGCGCCAGCGGCGGCGACGGCTCCCGCTGGCGCAAGTGTGTCTTCGACCAGCGGCTGGAAACGATGCCCCACGTGATGTAGCCACCAAGAAGATCGCATCCACTCGAGCGGCTCGTCTGGCTATGGAAGCGCTGGCAGCGACCACCATCCAGCGCGCGGCGAAATGGTTTCTGTACACGATTTTGTATCCTCGTGGCCAGGAACAGTTCCAAGCCGCTGTCAGCACGGGCCTTCGTAATTGGAAGAATCGTTGGCTCTGTCGATGGATTTTGGTCGTACGACGACGCAAGCGTTTGCGGCGGAAATTGCTGCGCGCGGAGTGGCAGATCTCTCGGGATCTCGTCGATCAGTGCGTCGCTGGAGCAGAGCGAGTCGTTGCGACGGATGGCAAGTACGCACAAGCGAAAGAGTTTCACCGGCTTCGACTGCTGGGAGAATTTCTGCTTGCGTGGATCCACGGAACGGCCTGCAATGACGAAGCGTGCTGTGGTCTCGATCACCTGTAGATAGTCATTCAATATTCGTTGCATCAAGCAACGCGTTATTGGTCACCCACAACATGAAATTGTAAGAGGGATATTCGGTGGCCAGTCAGACAGAAGCTCCGCATTCACGTCGCAGAGCGCAGCCACACTGGACAAGGTCGAACCTTTCTTATCACCATGACGAACGGCCGGAGGCGCTCTATCCGAAGACAAAGCGACCGCCCGTCGGGCGACAAGCCAGAGAAGCGTCTCCACGAGGACACAAGCTTGATTGGAACCGCTGCCGACGAGTATACAGGGTGTCTATCCATCATCACGACCACTGTGAGCAGTTAAAGCACAAGCCACCAGCAGAGACAGGTAGCTCAGTCATTAGAGCGGCACAGCAACACGCGAAACACGGCAGGTAGCAAGCACGGGCGAGCGAAGAATAGCGAGTGAACGGGGAGAGAGAGGAGATACGAGGCGTTGCACGAGAACAAGATGATAAAAGGCAATTGGAAGAACGAGAATGACGACGACGCACCGTCTCCACAGTGACAGCACGAGCAGCACGTGCGACCTCCCCAACATTTCTTTTCCGTTGTCGAGAATAACCCCAGTCCACTCAGGAAGCCGGATGTCCCACGACTAAAGCCAGCAGCGAGCCCAACGGAAAGAAAGGGGCGAGCAAAGAAACTCTCAACTCGCTGGTCTGACGTCGTGGGTCCTGTAGTGGCTGAGGGGGAACGGCAACCACTTCATATCAACAACAATAAAGCGGACGCCAACTTGTCTAGGGTTACAGGCAGCCCATCAGACCACCAGAGCGAAGCAAACGACGCACACGCCACCCTCACGCATCACCACAGTACACAGAACGTCAGTTGCAACGTTCCCCTTTTCGCCTCGTTGTCCACGCGCGCGGCCGCCTCGCGCCTCCATTGGTTCTCTCTCCACATCCCACGTTCGTCGCCGACAATCCTCGCCACCGCATTCCGCTGAGCTGTAGGTTAGACCACTCCGAACTGAGCCATCTCTACTGGCATGCATTACCATTCACAGCCTGTTGCTCTGAATAGACTTGCCCACGCGTACTGCGCCAGCAAAGCCCCCGCGCTGTCAGGAGCTCATCGCATCATCAGCCATCTCAAGTTTGGAAATGGGCGCGAAAACGAGGAAGTTCTTGGACGTAATTGTGTCGACCACTTCAGTTCAGTGACAGAATCTGTACATAGCGTGGTTCACATCAGGAATGGAGCTCGCATCCTTCCAGATGCAGACGTCATTATCAGAATTTTGACTCAGAGGACTCTGATCAGAATGTCTGAGACAAGTCCACAGGAGTGTCTCTCTTTGCCGTGAGCCTGAGCCTGATCTTCTCGTGTGTAAGGGGAAGCTCATTTCCGCATCCACTCCCGCACCATGAAGACCTTCGCGATCGCCTTCGTCCTGCTGGCCACAGCCGCCACCACCGCCGACGCCTCCAGTGGGCTGCGCGTCACCATCCACGCCGAGAAGGCCAAGTCGGCGGCCTCGCCACACCACACTAGTCCCACCGCCAACGCCAAGGCGTTCGCCAAGTTCGCACACATGAAGGCGACGCCGTGGGAGGCCGACCTCAACGTCAAGGCCGCCAAGTGCGAGGACCTGTGTCTGCTCCAGGGCTTCTACACGTTCCAGGAAGGCCGCAACTGCCTCTCGCGTCCCACAGATCTGTGCATGCAGTACAAGATGGGCCGTGTGGCTGCCGAAATGGTCATCGTCACGGCTGAGTGCACGTGCGCGAATGACAGCAGCTCCGTGGATAGCGCCAGCGGATCAGACGACGATGACACCATCGTGGAGGTCTCCGCGCGCGTCTAAACTGTGGCGGCCACTTCGCCGACTTGCTTTTACTCGTCGTTTTCTTTCAGTGCCGTAGCCGAATAACAATACAAATAGACGCGTTCAATGCCCACGCTGATCATGGCGTTCGCGCACGACATATTGCGCGACTAAACGCGCATCTATACGAGCGACGCCTCGGTCTGACAACCAGTGCGAGGCCTTCAGGGAGAGAGGGATGCTCCGAAATGAAGAGAAGCAGCATCTTTTTCAACTGTCCCCACCAGCCAGCTGGACGAACCTGTTTGGTCAAGCAGCTGCATTCTTTCCCTCTTTGAAAGCATGCGATGGAGTATGGCTACCATTTTTAAGCTGTATTCCTTCTCAAAGATCCTCTATTAACAAATATAATTACTTCTTTCGATGCTTTCAACCGCATTAACAATTCAAGGTTTCACCTGCACCGCTTCGGGACCAATAGAAAAAAACCCTCGGCCCGCTGACGTCGGCGCCTTCCTCGTCCGCAGCCTCTTCATTCCACTTCCTTCCTTGCGCTACTCAAACCCAGCTTGACCCGCCATGTCTTCACCGCCTAGCGAGCGCTCGGCGCTCATGGCGGACACCAAGGGTCGCGGCTTCTCCATGGACATCGAACAGCCGCCGTCCGCTGCTTCCTCCGCTGCCCGTCGCTCTCCGTCGCCGCTGCTCGTGTGGCTGCGTCGTCGCGGTCTCACCTCCTGGGGCTTCCTCTCGCTTTTACTCTGGCTCACGCTCGCCGTCGTCTACTGGTCTAACCACAGCCCCACTCGTGTGGCGGTGGTCGCTGTGCCCGATGGCGCTACGCTGACGCCCAACCCACGGTTCGTGCTGCGCTTTGCCGCGGGTCTGCACGACGGACCCGTCACGGGCCGACTCGTGGTCTGCATCGCCAAGAAGGGAGCCGTGGAAGACCCGTTTGGCGAGGACCAGCCGCGCCTGCTGGTCTCCGATTCGGCCGACACGCAGCAGGCGTTCGCGGTCGACGTCTGGGGCTTCCACGCGGACGCCGAGACGCGTCAGGTGAACGCGAGCCACGCCGACGGCTACCCAGTCGTCTCACTCAACGACGTGCCCGAGGACGAGTACTGGGTGCAGGCCGCGCTCCATCCGTATGTGTTGTACGACCGCGCGGACAGCCACAAGCTCTGGCTGCCCGGTATGGACACGTTCGAGAGCTACGATGGCGTGCTCTCGGCGCCCGGCACGCTTTTCGGCAAGCCGCAGCTCGTCACCTTCTCACCCACGAGCGACTTTGAGCTGGAGATGACCATGGACCAGGTCGTGCCGCCACTGGCGCCGCTCGCGGCTGATGAGGAAGATTATAACTCGACGGAGCTGCTCCAGCACGTGCGTTTCCGCAGCCCGATTTTGTCCGAGTTTTGGGGGACGGACGTGTACCTGAAAGCCTGGGTGCTGCTGCCTTACAAGTTTTTCGACGCGTCGACGGCCCACATCAAGTACCCGCTCTTCATCTACCAGTCGCACTACGGTCGCGATTTCGAATTTGACTATGTCTCGATGGCGCCCAACGCCTCAAGCGAGTCGGTCGACCACCTGTACGGGTACTATCTCTACTCCAACTGGACGTCGGGAGCGCCCGACTCGGCGTTTTACAAGAAACGCGGCATCATCGTGCAGCTGCAGCACGCCAACCCGTACTACGACGACTCGTACGCGGTCAATAGCGCCAACATTGGTCCGTACGGCGACGCCATCACGTACGAATTCCTGCCGTTCATCGAAGACAAGTTCCGCGGTATTGGCGAAGGCTGGGCGCGCACCATGTACGGTGGCTCCACCGGTGGATGGGAGTCACTCGCGGTTCAAGTGTTCTATCCGGACGATTACAACGGCTGCTGGTCGTTCTGTCCGGACTCGTTCGACTTCCGCAACTTCCAGATCGTCGACCTGCTGGAAGACCAGAATGCCTACTACGTCAAGGGCGACTGGACGAAGAAGAACCGTGGTGCCTCGCGCGACTATCTGGGCCACATCCGCGAGACCATGGAGCAGGAGAACCACCACGAGAGACTGTTGGGCTCGCGCGGCCGATCGGGCGGTCAATGGGATGTCTGGCAGGCCGTGTACTCGCCGGTGAACGAGTCGGACGGGTACCCGGCCGAGATCTGGGACAAGTTCTCTGGAGACATCAACCGCGAGACTGTCCAGTACTGGGAAGAGCACTTTGACGTGCGCGTCAAGCTGCAGCGCGAGTGGGAAGAAAAAGGGCTTGGCGCCAAGCTCGTCAACAAGCTGCACGTGTACGTCGGCGTGCTGGACAGCTACTACCTCAACGACGGCGTCTACTACCTCGAGGATTTTCTTGAGACCACGCGGAATCCGTACTACAATGGCTCGATCGAGTACGGTGTCCACGACGGCAAGGGCTACGAGCACTGCTGGACGGGCAGCTACGACGAGACGCTGAGTATGGCGTGGAACACGCTTAATCAGCGCATTGTGCCGCTGATGGTCAATCACGTCGTCCAGTCGGCGCCATCCAACGCGACGCTCGACTTTGCCACCTACTAGAACGGTCGAAGAGATCGAAACACTATAGAAGCCAGATAGATCGTGTACTGTATTGAGAAGCAAAATGACGTCTGCCCCATGGATTGTGCGGCCTTTAACAGAATGCGACGTGTATCGACGACAGTAAATCATATGCGAAACGGCAATATATATTGTGAGGCTAGCGGACAAACCATCAAGCCACTCGGACGGGCTGAGAATCACTACGCTAACTCTAGCAGTGGTCCGGCTCGCTGGTCGTTGGCGCTGGGGCAGGCGCTCCCGTCTGGCCTGGCGCGGTCGTCGGAGCGAAGGTTGGGTTCGTGATCGGCTCCGACGTCGGGGCGCCCGTTGGAGCGCTGGTCGGGGCGCCAGTTGGTGCCCCAGTCGGGGCACTAGTCGGCGCACTAGTCGGAGCACTGGTCGGCGCCGCAGTCGTAGCGCACGGCGAGATAACGCTGTTGAAAAAAGCCGTCAGCGTCTGGTCCGTGCCCGCGAGGTTGAGCGTGCAGTCGGGCCACTGCATCGGGGTCACGCGGTTGATGAAAGCCGTGCACTTGGTGCAAATGCCCTGCTGCTGCTCGGCTGTTGGTGGCGCCGGCGGGGGCGCCAAGTAGTAGCCGGTGGCTTCGTAGCACGCGGTGATCTCAGGTCCGAGCGAGTGGAGCTGAGGCGCGACGACCGAGTAGTTGCACTTCTCCGCAGAGGCCGACTGGGCGACGAGAGCGGTCAGAGCCGCGAGCACAGCAGTAGTCTTCATGATGGTAGTTTAGAGTGAGTCGGTTCCGCGGGGGAAAAGGGAGAATGACCAGGTTTGATGAAGTGGTGCAGATCCTAGACAGAGGCCAATTCCAGTCGAAGATTGCGCTTGCGTGATCTCATCTACGGACTAATAATGTGATGCATCTCTCTTGGCCAAATGTCTGGCGCGTGGCAGCACACAAGTACAGGGTATAGTATTGCGCTGCTGACTTGAAGGCGCGTGCGTCTGATCAATCGCAGACGAGAAGCCATTCAATTTGATTTGCAGCTCACAGCAACTGGGGTGAATTCTAGAACTGAAACGACTGTCAGTCTGAGGTTCGCAGTGATGACTGTCAATGAGATATACCTGCAGTGCTCGCTGCCTGATTCCATCGCTTTATTGGAACACCGCGAGCGCGTGCCGCGGCGCGCCAGCATTCGGAGGCGCGTGCTTTGAGTGGTCCTGAGTAGGATAGACGCGGAATTGTCATCAAAATGCTGTCAAAAGACTCGAACCCAGACTTGAGTGCTGGGAGATACCTAGAGCGTGTCCTCGACCAATCCGGTCTCGTCTTGGAATCTGTTGTTGAAGTGGGTAATGAGATGGTACTCGACAAAGAAAAGCCAGATGTCACCCAGCGCGCCTGATTATTTAGTCGACCTCAACCTTCATACGTAGGCGATCACTGACTGCAAGAGATTGATCGCCGATCAGTGTGATTCTGTCCAATTGTGTTTGCCGACACGCGCGAGGCACGCGCCTTGCCAAATTTCTTAGAGGGGCACTCCTGTCACCAACACACAGGAGTCAGAATGTCCTGACTATCACAGTATCTGGCTACTGGAGTTCATCAATCTGCCATCTCAAAGATCATTCTCCAAAATCCACTCGTTCGCTCAAGCTCACCACCACCATGAAGACTTTCGCCATCGTTGCTGCCGCCGTCGTTGCTGTCGCCTCCGCGGAGCAGTGCAACTACCCGACCATTGCGCCGCAGCTCCACTCGCTCGCGCCTGAGATCGCGGCCTGCACCACCACGAGCGGCTACAACATGATCAACCCGCCAGCGATGCCGACGCCCGAGCAGCAGTGGGCGATTTGCTTCTCCTGCAAGGCCTTCATCGACAAGGTGACGCCCATGACGTGGCCCGACTGTACGTTGCCTCTCGCCGGCCAGCAGCAGACCCTCACGGCGTACTTCAACGCGGTCACGGAGCCGTGCTCTCTCTAATAACCATGGGGCACACAGCTTCATCCGCCGATACTCGGTGCCGTTAAAATCAATACCAAGTCTTGCGTAGCAGCACTACCCACGAGTAATATCCACAATTGTGTCTGCTTTGGACTTCGCTCAAGTATCTGATACTCGCATTGCCTACCACGTACTGCGACGTACAGTGCCACATACTACAAAGTTGTAGTGTTGATGGTCAATGCTTTGTTTGATGGTGATCGCCAGGGTGAACACACGACGCGGTTTTCGGAGTCTACAGGGACGTTAGTAGAAGATCAGTCGAGACCAATGAGAGATTCAGATTTCGATGAGTCCCTGGCACTACTGTTTTCTTGTGAGGGAATTTAAGTGAAGTCATACGGCCAGTGCTGTCGCAAGGACTGAGCAATAACGAGAACGCGCACAGCACCAAGCTCAAGACCGAGAACGGCTGCGTGCGCTTCTCAAGGCGGCTCTGCGTGTGCTGCTGGAGAGCGGGTGCGCAGACCTCAATGCAAGGGACCCGGTGTGATGGTTGCTGCCAACAGAAGTTGAGGAGGAACAGAGCCAACTAATAATGCAAGTGAATGACAAGGTGACGCTGTAGTTGGCGCCATTTTGGTAATGATGATGTCGCAAAAACGTTGTAAAGAGTGGGGGGGGGGTCCTTCAGAAAATTCGACCCCAACCAATGTTTCTAAACAAATTAGACAAAATGGGGTAGAGAAGAGAGCACGTCAGGAACACACAGATGTTGATCTGGATCATACGGAAATTGCTCCGAAATATTCCATTAGTCAGAAACATAAAAAATGAGAGCACTCACCTTTATATCTTGGAAGCGACGTCCCTCTATATGGGTCGATTTTGGGACCGTCACACTATCCAGATATTACAAATCTGTGCTCCCCCAACAAAGTGACTGGACAGAACCCCGTTTCAGTGTCGTCAACCCCGAGAGACTGACAAGTCCGAGTCGGCAGGAAACAACGGGTGGCTGCCCGTGTCTGACCGGCAGCCACACGCTGCGCTAGCCAAGCCACCACGCACAGATGTCGCATTATCGTTTTGAACACTGGTGGCGGCAATGGCACGGCGGCAAGGACGGACGTCAATCAAGGGGAAGAAGGCCACACCCAACCACTACAAGAGGAAGCCTTACACTTACACTGAAAAGTTTGCCGTTATCACGCACTACAGCTCCTCGTCGCTCGAGTCGACGATCGAGAAGTTTTATTCCAAGGCCGCGCCGTCACATCACCATGCCATCAGCAAGCGAATCAGCAAGTGGACCAAGGGCTCGGAACTGATCGCCTGCATGGCATCAAACCTCCGCACAGCGTCCCTCACGGGCGTCCGAAATGTCGGCGTGGCGACGGTGCTCTCCGGACCGGTCGAGCACGAGATCGTCCGGTGGATCAATGAACTGCGCAGTGACGGCGTCCCCGTCTCGTCGAAGATGCTCGAGCTGAAGGCGTTAGAGACGGCAGAGGCCGGCGGCGTACCCGTTGGTCTCTTCAAGGCTTCCCCATCCTGGCGCTACGGCTTCTTGCGACGCCATCGTCTTTCGTTTCGAGCGAGAAATCGGTCGAGCCAATCGTCCCCGGACGCGGACAACGCACTGGGACTGGGGTTTGCCAGGGAGGTACTCGCATGGATGGCTCCCCACGGCGTGACCAAGATCTACAAAGCTGATCAAACGGCGGTGTTCTTCGAGATGCTCCCAAAGAAGACGATTTCTGCACGTGGCGTTCGCACGGTGTGGATAAAGTGCGGCAAGAAGGAGAAGCAAAGGGCTACGGCGATGCTGCTCGCTGACAGCGAGGGCAACAAGTACGAGATCTTTCTCGTGTTCAAGACGGAAGGCTCCAAGATCGCCGAAATGCAAGCATTCAACGAACTCGAGCAGCACGACTTTGGCAAGGCCATGTGGCGTTAGATCAAGGACATTCAAAACGCCTACGGCGTTCAAGTCTATGGGAACAAGACCGCTTGGTGGAACAGTAACATCACCGTCGCATGGATGGACTACTTTTTTGGCGATCGCATGGCGGACAGCGAGCCGGGCTACTACTGCTGGATTCATTCTCAGGCCACTGGACGGATGAGGTGAAAGCTGAGGCTGCCAAACGCAATGTCTTCATCAAGCCCATCCTGCCTGGTCTCACATGGCGCTCCCGACCAGCCGACGTCGCATGGATCAAGCCGATCAAGGACGGGCTTCGCAACAAGTGGATTGATTTCCTACGCTACCAGCTCTCACGGCGTGTTCCCAACAAGTCCTTCAACATTCAGCCTCCAAGTCGTGGCGACGTCACTGAATGGCTGGTCGAAAGATGGGAGAGGCTGTCCGAACGAACGATTATTTCAGGGTTTGTCCAGTGCGGTTCCCCGCTCGATGAGGGAGATCACCACGTCGATGAAGCCCCACCGCTAGAAGCCACTGATGTTGTCGAAGCGTTGCAGCAAGCCCACTTGACCGACGCAGAAGTTGGTGAAGTGGACGCGACCATGGATTTTGTCGACAGGGTAATTGATGAGGAAGAAGAACTGTGCGAAGCCATAGTATAATTTAGAATATTACACAAAAGATACTTGCACCAGTACATAATGGATTTGGTTACATCTCTAAAATAACGGCAAAAATGCACTGTATCCAGCGCGGCTCCTTCAAATAGAATACTCAACCCTCTTAACATCAATAGGCCGTGCTGTCATTCACGAGAGGGATTTGAACCCGGCACGGTTGCATGGGAGGGTCGCGTCCAAACCACCAAACCAAAGTTCAGACCCGGAATGTCGACAGTGACACCTAGTATCTGGTAGTGACCATACTTAGTCACAGTCCTCTAATACAGGTACTTCCGTCTATTTCTTCTCGCAAGAGACAACATTATATCGAGGAAGTTTTCAGGTTGTCAATGTCGCTTCCGAGATATTGAAGTGAGTATTCAGGTGCATTCCATACAGACCTCGCCATAATCTTAGAGAATTGTGGACTGTTTTCAAACTTCTGAACAGAATCGAATTTTTCACATCCGAAAACACCGGATTATAGCCAATCGCATTGCGCGTCGATTGCATCTTTAGCGCTGTCCAATTCGTCCGTATTTATGAGTTTCAAACATTTGACACAAGTGCACCCCAAAGTTAACCCATGAAAACAATGATGGTGTCATGTTCAACGCAAGAAAGCAATGCCCAAACATTCTTCCTCGCGGTTGCTAATACGAAATATACTTTCCCTTTGCTTCCTTGATTGCCTTCACACGCTTTGGCATTGAACGGACAAGCGTGGCCAGGTATGCGGAAGGCATTTCTTCCCAAGCCCGCTGGATGGCAGATTTGAGGTCGTCTTCGGAGTAAAACTGGCGTCCGTTGGCGTATACGACATGTGTGAGGTAGCCCCACACATTCTCGATTGGGTTCAAATCCGGTGACTTGGCCGGCCATGTCATGACGTCGATTCGTTGATCGGAAAGCCAGTTTTTCGTAAACCGCAATGCGTGGCACGAAGCATTGTCTTGCTGGAAACATTCTGTTTCGTGATCGAACGCTGGTTGCAAATGGGCTTCCAGGGTAGCCACGTACTTGATGGAGTTGACTCTACCGTCCAAAAGGCAATGGTGGTCTTCTTGCCGCCGCAAAATCCACCCCAGATCATGACTGACCCACCCCCAGTGTGACGTCGAGCGTTCGTCAATTTGCGGGATCTACCGCGCTTTCCAAGCGGAAGCGAAATTGCAGGCTCCTTGATAGCCTTCCCCACAGCACTTACAGACCTGGCGACGGCCGCAGCGATGTCCTTGAGCTTCATGCCTTGATCTCGGAGGCTCCGAATCGTTTGCTTCTCTTTCGGCGACAGCGACGAGCTTTTCCCCAAACTTGGCGATCTGGAAATGGGTCACCGGATAGCGCACACGTTTGGCGCCATAATCAACATGTTTGCTAGGGTTTTGGGTTTAGGGTTTTAGGGTTGTCCACGAACGAAGGCGAAGCCGGAGTGAGTGCAGACGCGAGGCAGTGCGGAGCGATGCCGAGCGATTTGGGTCGTGAGGCTTAACGCGGCAAAAACAGATTGTATTTGTGTTGTCCAAAGGGTCGGGAGGATGGCCTCTCCGGTGGTCCTTTCGCTTGGGCTTCTTCAGTGGACGGCAAATTGAGAAGTGAGTGTCTAGCGGAGGCTGGTTCTGCTACTACTAGCTACT
>JAADWZ010000227.1:0-46725 GCA_023336445.1 Pythium dissimile | reverse complement strand
GGGCAAGAGTCGTTTCTACCCGGGTGTGATTTCTCGTTGCCGTTTGAACGGGACGTACGACATTGACTACGATGACGGCGAGAAGGAGACTGGTGTGGCAGCGGGGTTGATTCGGTCGTTGGAGTCGTCAAAAACACCAGCAATGAACCAAGCGAGCGACGATGGCGATTCTGTCCGCACCTCATCCCAAAAGTTTGATATGTCGAACAGTTTCCGTGTGGGCACGCGAGTTGAAGCTCTGTACCACGGAAAGGACAAATATTTCAAAGGAACCATCAGTCGAGCAAACTCGGACGGAACCTACAGCGTCGAGTACGATGACGGAGACAAAGAAAATAAAGTCCCTGCGCGAAACATCCGCGCGTTGAAAGCGTCCAACTTTTCCGCCACTGCAGAGTTTTCTACATCTCGACCAAGCCCGTCAGCTGGTGCAAGAAGACGGAGTGGGAACTCGTCTGACTAATTGGCGTGCGGATAGGTAGGATTCGTGTTGATTGGTGGGAATTACTTTGAAGTATGGGCCATGTCTAAATTGCATCCAGATCTAGTAATGGATTATCTTCCTCACGGGGCCAACTCATCCCATTGGCCCGTGTCGCGAGCAGCCAAGAAGAAACGGGGCACCAGATCGGCCATCGAAGGTGGCAGCCAGTCTTCTTTGTCTACTCAAGCGCCGCCATCAGCTCGGTCTTCCTTCCTGGAGCGATCGGCGTGACCATTTCTGTAGCAACACGCAAGCCCACCTTCTACTGCACCATGACCAACATGACGCTTGGTGTGAGAGAACTCTTGCCGCAACGCTTCATCGACCGCTGGGGTCTACAGCTCGTCCCAGACCAACCTGCACGGCGTGGAAGAGCGGTACGGTCGAGCGGCTCGCAGTGCTCGCCTTTGACACCGAGGCGACGGTGAGTCTTCTGTCAGCGCGAGTATCTTGGTTGTGTAGAGGTCTGACGCGATTAGCATGCGGATGCCAACCCTGACTTGCATCAGATCTTTGCCTCGCACGGAGAGAGACTACCTGGAGACGGAGTGAAAATCAGGTGAGCGCTTTTCCAAGCAGGCGACGAACACGTCGAAGAGCCGCTCGACTTCGCTGGTTCGTTGCTCAGAAATGTGGAGTGCTTCTTCCTAGCTAGCTTACGTGAGAAGTCAAGCAGATACAAGTCAAGCATACAACGGTGAATAACGCGGAACTGTCACTTTGATTAATCGAACAGCAAGAACCTGTTTGAAATAGTATCGTATTGATTTTTCAACCCATAACCGGACAATGTGGTAAATACTTTCCTGTATAAATACGTGATTGTGTAAATACGGTTGGATACAGAAAGATACTTTTCGAAGGGTATGTCGGCCCTGCCACTTCATTTTCACCGTGCTGTATGTGGCTCACGAGGCCGACGCCCGCATCCACGTCCACGCACTCGACTGCTCGGACGTATGCGACTCCTGCTTCTCTCGAACGATGGCGCCAATTTCAGCTCTTGGACTGTAGTCTCGTCGCATTCGCTCGTAGCGCGCCGTCGCCGTTTCCAGCGCCTCGTATGGACCACAGAGCACGCGCTCGTTCGACTCGTCGCGAGTTTCCCCCCAGCGTCGCCACACGAAGTGAGACGGAGTCGTATTGCCGAGTGTGATATCGGCCCGCGACCTGTCAGCGCCAGGGTCGACGACCAGTAGCTGCAGCGTGCAGTGATAGGCGTCGCCTTTCATCGACTCCCCGCGCGCGACGCGCACCTGCTTCCACTTGGACTGCTGAACTGCGCGAGGGTCTGCGGTCGTCGTGACATCGAAATCGTAGCTCAACGGGGGCCCACCGACGAGCTCCTCATCGCCGTCATCTTCAGCGACGGTTGCTGTGGCGACGCTTCCCTCGGCAGCGGTCCGCTGGCGATTCCTCATGATCGCCAGCGCGGCCTGGCGCTGCCGCTCTTGATGGGCTTTATACGTTTGATACGCGCGTTGGATCCGCACGCCTGCCATCGCTCGCCGCATCAAATGGACGGCGTATCGCTCCCGGAACGTGGTTTGGATCCGCCGCGCGGCCGCGTGCTGCTCGCGCGCGCGCTTCTCGCGGTCCATTCGCTCGATTTCGTCAAACACGGAGGCTTCCAAGCTCAGCGACCGACACGAGCCGTTGCTCCACGGGAGCGCGAGCAGCCACTCGATCCACTTGAGCATCGTGCTGTAATCGCTCGAGCCTTGGCACAAGCTCTCCAGTTTGGTAATCTCGCTCGCCAGCGCTTCTTTCGTGCGTTGCGACGCCGCTATGTCGCCAAGACAGCGACGTAGTCGCGCACCGTCATCGTCGCCTTCCTGGCCCAGAGCAGTCGAATCTGACTGGCGGTTGCCTGTCTTTCCGCCGCGCTCCTCGGCGTCTCGTCGAAGCGCCTTCGTCTCTTCAAGCAGCCGCGCCACGCCCGGCAGCGGAAACACGTCGAGCGAGCGCTCAAAGTACGTTTGCGCCAGCGCGAACTGCCGCTCGCGACAGCATTTCCTGCCCAAGTCTCGCGCCAGCGCGGCGTCCTGCGCGCGTGTGGACTCCGCGTCTCTAGCCTCCACCGAATCCGAATCCGAATCCAAATTCGGCGCGGGCGAGTGCGGCGAAAGCCCCGTGAGCAGCGCCAGGCCGCCGGCGTTCTCGACGCGTCCATCTCCGCCATCCTGACGATGGAGCACTTGCAGGAGCGTCTTGATTTGCAGCTGCAGCTGATCGATCTGTCGCTGCTGTCTGCTCAGCCGAAGTTCCTTCTCTGCGGCTACACGATCAGCGGTTGTGTGCCGCTCGTGGATACTATCGACAGCGACCAGCAGCTTCTGGATGAGTTCACCTTGAGTGTTCAGCTGATCAGTCAGCCGTTGGAACTGTCCGCGCGACTGCAGCGCCTCTCGTCGCAGAAACGCGATCTCCAGCTCACGCTTGATCGCCTTGGACTCGACCAAGTCGATCGCGACCGTTATATCACCCAGCACCACGGGAGCCCCCGCGTCCATCAGTTTCTCCACGATGTGAAGCGCCTGGAGGGACCGCGACGGCTCGTTCACGAGCTCACAGGCGATTTGCAATGGCGTGCGACCACGCTTATCTTGGACGCGGAGATCCGCGTTTGCAGCGACCAAGTACATGACGCAGTCGACGTGTGTAGCCGCACATGCGACGTGAAGAGGCGCAGCGCCGTCCACGTCTCGCTCATCCACGCCGTCGAAACAGTACCTTTCACCGCCCACGCGCCGCGCGTTCACACTCAGCACCAGCTCCAAGCACGCGGTGCTGCCAGCCATCGCAGCGTAGTGGATGGGCGTGGCGCCGCCTAGATTCCGCGCAGTCGTGAGCTCTTGGCTGTTGAGTGACGCGGTCAGCAGCCGCTTCACACAAGCAGCCTGGCCACGTAAACACGCGAGATGGAGAGGCGTATGCAGCGCCATGTCGCGCGCGTTGGGCTGCGCGCCGAAGCGAAGCAGGAGCGCGACAATATGCTCCAGTCCAGCGTGCGCGTGGTCGGCGGCACATGCGTGGTGAAGCGCAGTCAGCTGGAACTTGTCTCTCGCCATAACGAGCTCACGCTGCGCGCTTTCGTCCGCACACATGTCCTCAAGAACGCGCTGGCAAGCGCCGTGATCTCCCGTGCGACAGGCCGCGTGAAGCTGAGCCGCAGCGTCTAGGTCGGATTCTGCTGTGAACTCGCTGCCGTTGCATTCCAACGCGGACGGAGCGGGAATGTCCGTCAACTGGATGAGCTGGCCGGCGCGGGCGATGCATTGAGCGGCTGCTTCGCCTGAAAGGCACAAAATGCGCAACTGGTCCGGTCGGTCATCTTCAAGGAGCCGCTGGAACACGCGTCGGGAGACCATCACGGCCGGGATGGTGACATGGTCGACTTTGATGTGGTCGACACTCATCACGAACGCCAGGTCGTGGTCGTCTGCGTCGTCGTTCCCGACGATCGCGGCTGCGGCGCCGCCGCGCTGGATCCGCTCGAGCTTCGATGGAAACGTGCAAGCGCCTCGTTGCACTAACGCTATCGCGTCGACTAGCTGTGCAGCGTTGCGGATCGGATCTTCATTTGCCAGCAGCGGATCACACGCGACGCGGCGACCTTCGTAGATTGCGTTGTTGGCCACGAGGCAGAAATCGGCGAGGGGCGCAAAGAAGAGCACGTAGTCGGAGGCGCTGGTGGCCCACTGCACAAACGCAAACAGCGGCAGTTTTGACTTGGGATGAATTGAAGGCCGCGATACAACCACAGAAGCTGCTGGTGGAGGCTCGGCGGTTTCCTCGATGATCACGTCACTGAGTTGTTCAGTCGTCGGAGATACTTCTCGCGGAGACTCGGCCAACTCTGCCGGCGACTCCCACAGCTTGATGAGCGAATTCGTCTTGCGCTTGAGGACTGCGCCCCAGCCTCCACTACTGACAGATTCATCCTGACCACTCGCATGTTTGCTCCCGCAGTCTTTCTGCGGCTGCTGCATGGCGATCAGGCGCTTCGCTTCGCACTCTGCGACCAGTTCGTGTTCTTTCGGCCCCGCGTAGATCTCCATCGTCAGGATTCCTGTCTTCACCGACGGTGGGTACTGCTTGAAGAGCTTACGTACATCATGTAGACACATCATCACACATGGAATGGTGATCGTGCCATTTGCATCAGTCGGGTCAGCAGTTGGCGGGCCGTCGGCGGCCATCGCAAACATGGCGAACGGCTCTTCGCGCGTGTTGTTGGCGAGGATCATGGCGATGGCACCAGCATCTTGGATGCGCCTGGCTTTATCCATGAACGAGCAGCCACCACGCACAACCAGAGCGATCGCGCCGCGCACATCGTCGGCGTTGGTCAGCGCCTCGCGATCGGCTCGCGGCGGATCCACGCAGACGAGGCGCGCGCTCGCCACGAAAGGAGCGCGCGAGCCGAAGGTCGCAAGCGGACACATGCGGCGGCCGAGCGTCGCGTCCCACGTGATGAAAGCGTGCGTCATTGGCAGAGCGGTGGCTGCTGCAACATCCATTTGGAGGTGGATGAAGAAATGCCACCACCCACGAAACTTCGAAGGATCCGCTCATTTCATGGGATCATCACTCTGCGGAAAGTTCCAGTGTCTTGTGATGAAATGTACCCATATCATATATGGGAGAATAGGATGCTTGGACTGGACTCTGTCAATGCCACGTCTGCATTGGAAGACTGCTTTGAAGGATACCAACCGTGTGCAACATAATGCCATGCACGACCATTTTAGCGCACTTGCCAGAGTGCGTTAGGCCCCTGCCCGTAGCTTCGAAAGCATCTGATGCATTTGACTGATACTGGTCTGAGTATCTGAGTATATATCGTGAAAGGGCACTCCAGGGGCAGGTATGTGGGGACTGATCCCACATTCAACAATCCTGGCATTGGCCATGTCGTCCAAGCCTCCGTCGTCGTCGCCGTCATTGCCCACCAGCGGAAAAACCTTCAAGTGGCATATCGACACCGAGAAGCACGTCGTGACCTCGAACTTCGAGCGCCGTGGGTGGGTGAAGACAGACGGCGACGACTGGAACATTTACTGGGCGTCTAAGACCTCCGTCAAGACTTTATTCAACCCGGAGAATGGCATACGACTTGTCGACGGACAATACGTGAACCATTTTCCGAACCACTACGAGCTAACACGGAAAGATCTCATGGTCAAGAACATCAAGCGGTACAAGCGCGACGCCGCAGCCACAGCGAACGCCTCGTTCGACTTCCTCCCGATGACCTACACGCTGCCGGCCGACTACTCGCTCTTTGTCGAAGAGTTCCGCCGCAACCCCAACACCATGTGGATCATGAAGCCAAGCTCAAAAGCCCAGGGGAAGGGTATCTTTATCGTGAACAAACTGTCACAGACGAGAAAGTGGGCGACCCAAAACCATCGGTGGGCCGCCGCCAACAGTGCGACCACGCCCATGAAAGAAGGATACGTCGTGTCGCGGTACATTGAGAACCCACTGCTCGTCGGGGGCAAGAAGTTCGATCTGCGCATGTACGTGCTTGTGCTGTCGTACCGTCCGCTACAAGCGCTCGTGCACCGTGAAGGTTTCGCCCGATTTTGTAACGTCAAGTACTCTTCCGACGTGGACGCCATGGACAACCCCTTCGTGCATCTCACTAACGTGGCGGTGCAGAAGCACAACGAAGAGTATAACAGCAACCACGGTGGCAAGTGGAACATTAAAAATCTGCTGTTGTATGTGGAGGCCATGCGTGGCCGCGGCAGCAGTCAGAAGCTGCTTCAGGATATCCACTCGGTCATGCTCCACTCGCTGCGCGCGGTCCAGCACGTGATCATCAACGACCAGCACTGCTTCGAATGCTACGGCTACGACATCATCGTGGACGATACACTCAAGCCATGGCTCGTGGAGGTGAACGCGTCACCGTCGCTCACGACGACCACCACGGACGACCGCAACATGAAGAGCCGGCTGTTGCGCGATGTTCTGGAGCTGGCCATTGCGCCTGACGCCACGCCTGACACCAAGCGCGTGCTACCGCTGGCACCGACACTGAGGACAGCCAGCGGATTCTCGTGGCTCGTCAACGAGGCCGCGATACTCGAGGCCAACAAGCAGCGGCTCGAGGCCCAGAAAAAGCAACACCAGCGCAAGAGCTCCGCACTGTGGCGCTGAACATGGCTACACATTATAGGACTTCGATTGGCTGTATTCAATCTGTCGAACAGAAAGCCCCTGAACATGAAGACAGCATTGGAACATGGAGGATCTTGTCGCTCGGCTGGTACCTCTGCTTGGCCGCGTCTCGTCACACTCGGCCCGCGCATCGGATGCGCGTTCTTTGCGCCACTATCGCTTGGATCACCGTCCAGACGGCTCGTCGCCACAACGAGCAAGACGTGAGTTCGACTAAAAACCTGCATGCCGTGTTTGACGCACTCAACGCTGCGCTTGCGAGCACTGATGGCGCCCTGCGCTCTCGAGCGTGCTGCCTGGTTGCAACGGATTAATCAACTTGATGGACGCGCGTGAGATCGAGATCAACGTACGAGTCGCGCTGGACGACAACGGGGATAACTCGCTGCCTCGACTGCGTCGAGTACTGGAATTGGACGACGAGCGCGCGGTGGTCCCAGCTGCGACGAGCTCAGTGGAACGACAGATAATGCTGAGCTTGGCGATTGAGGCGTCTTTGGGTCTCCGAGATGGGGAGTACGTCGAGGCGTATGTTTGCGAACCACTAACCGTCCTGGTCGTCGACGCGCAGCTGAGGTGGGAGAACCTTCAATCGCTGGAGCTCAACTTCCAGCACCTGGAGCTCGAGCCGACAATCTTACCGTTCATTGAGGCACTGTGTCGCAGTGTGGCGTCGATACGGAAGCTATACATTCGCGTACCGATATCGTAGAGATCAGCGCAGGTCGCGGATATTCTCGGTCACATCGACAACTGCTGCGCGGTGGACGAGCTGACGATCGCGTTTGCGGCTCCAGACCACTTGACCTCAATCATCAGGTCAGTCAGGGTCATGACGCACGTGCGTCGCGTGGAGCTCGTGTGTAGCGAGCCTCAGCAGAGGCGGAACCGCGTGGCGATCGCACGAGAAGTCGACCTCACGCTGCTGTTCCAGCCAACAGTCTTCGTGGCTTCGTCCTCATCACTTCCAACGCTGCACTGTTCCGACTGGAAACCCAACCCTGTGCAGGTCAGCGCGTGGTTTGGATCGTCCCTGCAGCCGATTCGCTGCTCGCCCGTCACTTCTCTCGACCAAGATCACGACGTGATCGCCGTCCTGACGCTGACGGCTTTGCTGGGCTTCGTCGGCCCGGCTTTGCGATCTCTGAAGCTTCGATCCAAGCGGATATCGGCGGCCCACAGTCCCGAGCCGCTGCCACTGACGTCGATTCTCTGCGACTCCCCAGCGCTGGAGTTTCTCGAAGTTCGAGGATTCCGCCTGGAATCGATGAGTTGCGTGGCGGAAGTGTACGTGAGCCGTGCGACCCGAGTCCGTTAACTGGCTATGAAGATGGATTGATTGACGGTCTTCTGGTTCCGCTGTTTTACGCGTTTCTAAGCGTTGTGACCATGAATGACACTGCCAATAGACTTGGAGGGTGGGTAATCCACCACCTGGGTCGCGACTGCCTGGCTCTGATCTTCAGCTTCGTGGGGCGAGTTGTGAGGAGACGGCTTCGTGGTTGAAGTGTGCTGTTGCGGGTGGCGTGAAGGATGACATAGCACCCGTGCCTGTACCTCACAAGTCACGTGAGGGAAGGAGGGCTCTTCAACTGACAGAGGGAGAAAACTAAGAGCCGCGACCATGAGCGGGGCTACTACAACCCCATCACGTCGCTGCCACCGTCGCTGCCCTCTCTCGACGCTCCTGAGCATACGGTGCTGCAGCTGCTGCTCGTGTGGTTGGTGCGCACGGCCACACTCTTTCCTGCGTCCAATCGCGCGGACGGCTCCATCTACGTGGCGCTGGGAGCTACAATTGGGTAGCCACGTGAAGCTTCTCGCCAGATGCTCTTCGACATTCGCCACAGCCGTTCCTTCCGCGGATGCCTTCGACTCAGTGGTTAGCGTTTACTTGCCGTGGTCAGGCGGTGCGCAATCCACCAAATCTAGAGGCCGGTGCTGCATGGCGTGGGCTTCAACTAGAGGCAGAGCGCATCCTCCTACCTCTAGGCACGTTGGCTGAACTGTTCTATGCCGAATGAACGAACTTTCACCATTGACTGCGTATTGCAGTCAAAGCGTCGCGACGACTATGATCGAGCGCTCGGCGTCCAACTACGTGATTCTCTACCAGTAGCATCTCGATGAAGTTTGGCCTGAAATCACAAACTGCAACGTTGTATCGTACGTGAGTTGCAGTTGCTATCCACTACTCCCCACCAAACTGTCAGGTACCTCGCCGGGGCGAACCGGGCTGAACTTTTAACTGAGGTGACCTCCGGTGCTGGTAGCACTGTACAGAAACAACAGCACAACCAAGTCGCAACAAAACCATTTCGATGGTGATTTCCCCTCAAACTTTATTTGTTTCCTTTATCGCACTTATGATCCTCGCCTTTGGCAACCGTTTGCTCTCTTTCGACCAGCGGTCGCTTCCCGCGCCGTTCTTGGACCTCGGGCATCTGCGACTCGCGCGCGCGAACGCTCTTGGGGATCCACGACTCGTCGTACTGTAGCTTGGGTCGCCGCAGGTCGTCTAGCGCTGGTATTTCGTCACTCTTGTCCACCCAGTGCGCCGCCTGCCGCGCCTGGGTCGGGTTCTGGATGAGCTGCGGGTACCACTGCGCACGGATGGCGGCGCGCTCATCGTCGCCGAGGTCGCCCCGAACGGCCGGGAACCAGTCGAGGATGCGCTGCAGCACGAGCGCGGTCGCAACCGAGAGGTTGAGGCTCTCGGTGAAGCCAACGATGGGAAAGTACACGCGCAGATCGGCAGCCTGCAGCATTTCGGTGCTGACGCCGTCAGTCTCGCGGCCAATCACGACCGCCAACTTGGCCGGCAGGTGCGCCGGCTTGGCCTCGGCCGTGAGCGCCACCGCATCGGGCGATAAATCAGTGGCCCATATCACGCGCTCATCCGCTCGCAGCGCCTGGATACAGTCGCCGATGCTCGCGAATTCGCGCACCGAGAGCCAAAACGCGCAGTTCTTGGTGATCTTCTTCTGGCCGCTGGCGCTCTTCTTGTGCTTCTTGACCTGGCGCTCATTTGCGTTCACTAGCCACACGTGCTGAATACCCAGCGCCTCGGCCGTGCGGAGCACTGCTTGATGGTTGTGGGAGTCCATACACTGCTCCAGCACGAGCACGACGCGGCCTGGACAGAGACACTCCTAGCTGAGTGGTCGCTGATGGTCACTCGTGATAGTGTGGTTGCTGCACAGCGCGTCTACGCACCTGTTCGGTGGCGCAACACCGTCTCTGCGCGCCGCAGCCGCTCGGGCGGCTCCTGCTCCATTTCTGCTCCCGCGTCTGCCGCTGACGCTGCCGCGGGCGGCTCGCGCTTGGTCTCCTCCATTGCGTCCATTAGATGGCAATAATTTTTGTTGCTCAAGAGTGTGTGTAATCGGACTACTGTCCCTTGTTTGGTCACCTTATCTGAGGGACTCGAGGGCACCTTAACGTGGTATAGTATTACAGCAAATATATCAAACAACCCATGGAGCGCAATGTGACAGTCCGTCGCATGACACTTTAGCGCCGCGCTTCAACGCCCAGAAGGGCGACGTGCTCTTCCCTCCCCACAATTGCTGCTAGACATAAGATTGAATGCGTCGGATTTTCCAGTGTGGGCTACACAAGCGGAATAGCCACCACCGTCCAATCAATCGCGCAAGTGGATTGCTGCACGCTATTCTGGTCTCTCATCTCAGCACCATGATACAGCGAAGCGTGAGCTAAAAGTGGCTACATCCTCTTTCCGTGGCATTCCGGTCGCGTGTTGCAATTCGGTTCGCTTGACGCGGCCATGAAAGACGACTTCAAAGCGGTGGTGCCGTCGCCCGCACCGCCCTCGCGGCGGACGACGCCCCAGCATCCGCCCCCGCAGAGCTCCGGCCAGCCGAGCGAGGGGGCCATCAATGGGACAAATGGATCGCGTGGTAACGGCTCCCCCGTCGCGCAGGCATCGCCTCGCGCCAAGGCCCACGCCGTCAAAGGTGCGGCCGAGAGCGCGACGTCGTTGCTGTCGCCACTGCCCGCTCGGTCCGAAGCGTCCAGCGACGTCGCTCACGCCACGTTCATCACGGCGCTGATCGCATCCAAGCCAAAGTCTCTCAGTATCAGCCAGCGCCGGATCCGGGGCGACGGAGGCTCAGCCATGCGTCCACCGTCGCCGCTGGAAGCCGCCGACGCCGACCGCGCGCGCGCGAATTCAACATCGACGTCGCCCAGCGACAAAGAGCCGCTGGCCGCCAAATACGTCGGTCCGCGCGCGATCGACACGTTCTGGCGCATGTTCCACCGACAAGAAGACATCCACAGCCACTCGCTGGCCCCTCCGCTGCCGCCGCGGTCCTCGAGCCCAGCGGCGGTGAAGACACTTCGAACGACCAACAAGCTCCAGTCACAGCGCAACCCGTCGCTGCTTGTGCCGTTGAGTGACCGACCACGGTCAGCGCGGTCCACGTACCTCGCCGCCGTGCGGAAGCTCCATCTGTCACCCGAGCCCATGGGTATCGTCAGGCGCCGCGCACCGGATAAGGGCACTTCCTCGTCGATTGGCTCCACGACGTCGTCGGCGCTGTCGTGCTCCAGCGGCAGCAGCGCGCAGGAGATCAACCTGAGCAGCTACGGCATGGGCGACGTGTACGTGACCGCGTTCAGCGAGAGCTTTGTGCTGGTTCCGGGCGTCGAGTCGGTCAATTTGGCCAACAACCGCATCAGCGACGCCGTGGCTGCACGCCTTGTGGGCAACATTGTGTACGTGCCACTGGGGGCTACCCCGCCGGCACTGCAGACGCTAAACCTCTCACACAACGCGCTCGGCTCGAGCGCCGCACGCGCTATCGCCGAACTGCTAAAGAGCTCCAAGAGCCTCGCGACGCTCAACCTCGCGCACAACCAGCTCAAAGACCGAGACATTGCTGTGCTCTGCGACGCGCTGCAGAAGAACCAGACACTCGCGCGCGTTCACCTGTCGGAGAACCACTTTGGCGTGCCCGGCATGGTCGCAATCGCCAAGTTCCTCGAGGAGAACGCCAAGATCGAGGAGGTGTACCTAGCGTGGAACAACATACGCGGGCTGGGCGCACTCAAAATGGTCGAAGCGCTCAAGTTCCACGCGTCGATCCGCGTGATGGATCTCTCCTGGAATGCGCTCGACTCGAACGAGCAGCTTAAGCCGCGTGCGATCGTCACGGCACTCGCCGACGCGCTGGCAAACAACAAGGTGCTCACGCACTTGGACCTCTCGAACAACCGCCTGGACATGGACGATTGCGTGATCCTCGCCAAGCAGCTTGAGGCCAACCACACTCTTGTTGGACTTCACATGAGCGGCAACTGCGGCGCCATGGACTCGCGCGGGTTTCTCATCGCCAAGCAGTCGCACGCCAAGCTGCTGGAGCAGCACAAGATGTACTCGATCTCGGTGTTTGAGGAGACAATGAGCGACAGCGGCACGGGCATGTTCCCAACTCATGCAGCGCAGCTCGTCGACAGGTTTTGCTGGTACTGCGGCCAGTGGAGCGAGTACCGTTTCGCGTGGACACCGCCGCCTGAGGAGATGCCCGCGAGCCCTCACATCACGGTCAAAGTGCACTTGTGCCACGACGACTGGCGCGGCGTGGACATGGAGAAGCGCGACGGCGGCTCGTTCAGCGCGTACTGCGTGCTGCCGCCGGGCAAGACCGAGTACTTCTTCACGATCGCGGACAAGACGAACGAGGCTGTGACGTACCACTACATCAAGGAGAAGCGCCACGTGCGGCGAATCCACATCCAGCATCCTCAGCAGTTGAATGCCGAGGCCTTTGGCGCGCTCGTGTGGGTCAACGTGCTGCGCAACGCGCGCCGCGACGGCCGCGATCCGTGCAACACGCTGCAGCCGCGGTCCTCGGGTAAAGGCGGCGGCGGCCGGCCGGCCAAGTGGGACATCAACCGCAGCGTGTTCGCGCGGCGGCGCCGCGAGTCGGTGCAGCGCAACTTTGTGGACACGGACGCGTTCGTGCAGAAGGCGTGCAGCGCCGACTGGAAGCAGTGCAAAGTGGACCGGTTCGTCAAAGACCCGGTGCGCCGGAAAGAAGTGGAGGCGAGCGTGACGCGCCACTACCGCACCATCTCGAACGTCTATCGCAAGTACTGCGGCCACAACGTGCTCACGAGCGTCGCCGTGGTCGCTGCCGTGACACCCGCGGTTGCCGTCCAGATCCAGAACGACGTCATCTCGGTGCCCTGGAGTGGATACATGGACTTCCTCAGCGAGTGTCGCATTCTGGACGAATCCTCCGAGTACTGTCGGTACGCCGACTGCGAGAACATGTTCGTGGCCGCCAACCTGGAGCTGACCCAGGAGGCGAAAGAGAAGGACAACCCGGACCGGAGTCTGACGCGCTTCGAGTTTGTGGAGGTTGTCACGCGCATCGCAGTCAGCAAGTACCACCGCAGTAGGTATGCAGTTCAATGCACAAAAGAGAGCTAGCTGACTAGACCGTGCTGTTGTTTTTAGCCAATGTGTGCGACACGCCCGCCAAAGCCGTCGACAAGCTGGTCGTCGACCACTTGCTGCCGAACTGTCCGGAGGATCCGAACGAGTTCCGCATGCGGTTTCTGTACACAGAGGAAGTGAGCGACATCTTTTCGGAACACATTGTGCTTGTACGTATCGTACCAGCACGCTGCAGTCTTTGTGATATGCGAGTGATGGTGGTTCTCACGTCTTGGTTCTTGACGCCGCCAGCTGCAAGACATTTACAACTCCAATATGGGGCGCTTCTGCAAGCCCGGAGACAAGAAGGGAATGCAGCTCGCCGAGTTCCTCACAGTTATGGAGAGGTATCAAGTGTACACGGACGGATTCAAGATCCGTGACGTGAAAGACCCATTCCTCGCGTGCAAGCTCGCGGTGCTGGACGAGATGACGACCGTGGGCCACAAGAAGTTGTTCATGACCGACTTCATGGAGCTGCTGCTGCGAATCGCCGTGGTGCGATACCCTCCGCGACCCGTGGGCGTGCAGGAGGTGGCCAAGAGCCTGCAGAAGCTGGTTGTGAACCACTTTCTCAAGCACGAGGAGCTGCTGGACCAGTTCCGCGAGACCGTGGACCACGCAGTGGCGCAGCAGCGGATCGAGCAGTTCACCGAGGCGATCAACGCGCAGAAAATCAAGGGCACGAAGACCAAGGGCGGCAGTCGAGCCCTTAAGGGCGGGAAGATCCAACCCATCAACGAAGACAAAGACGAGAACGACGAGAGCGACGAGTACTCGGCCAGCGACGAGGAGCCGCCGCTGGATTCAGTGGATTCAGTGGATACAGTGGCAGCCCACGAATCCAACACCGCGCCCGTCGTCGTCGTCGTCGACGAATCGCCAGACTCTGCGGCTCAGCTAGAAACCGCTCTGATGTTCCCGACGCCAGACGCCGCCGTATTGATTGCAGCTAATGGCGAATTGGCAATCATTGCAGAGGACAACCCGCAAGACAACTGCAGTGAACGAGCATCGGAATAGTCAAGTTGCCGTGACGGTGAGTTGGTGTTGTTTGCATTGGTTCTCTATACATAAAACGGGGTCGTTCGTTTGCAGCGAACGCGCGAGGCGTCCGCCTACTTGTTCTTGGCGAGCAGTTCCTTTTGGTACTCAGCCATGAGCTTCTCCTGGACGTCGCGCTGGACGTAGTCGTGGCTCTTGTACTCCATCGTGAACTCGCCCTTGCCCTGCGTGGACGAGCGGAGGTCGGTTGAGAAGCCAAACATGTTCTGCAGCGGCACGTCGCAGCGCACGACGGTCTGCACCTCATCGGCCTCGCTCGAGTTGATCATGCCGCGGCGGCGGTTGATCTCAGCGATGACGGTGCCCTGGAACTCGTTCGGCACCTCGACCTCGACGGCCATGAGCGGCTCGAGCACGCACGGGTCAGCCTTCATGAAGGCCTGGCGGATGGCCTGCACCATCGCGGTCTTGAACGCCAGCTCACTCGAGTCCACCGAGTGGGCCTGGCCGTCGTTGATCACCACGCGGAGGCGCTGCACCGGGTGGCCCACGAGCCAGCCCTTTTGCACGGCCTCGTTCGTGCCCTTCTCACAGGCGGTGATGTACTCGGGCGGGATGGCATTACCAATGATGTCGTTGACGAACTCGACGCTGCCGTCACCCTCGCCCTCCGGAATCGGCTCGATATAGCCGACGACGCGCGCGTACTGACCCGAGCCGCCGCTCTGCTTGCGGTGGAGGTAGTTGAAGTCGGAGCGCGAGCGGATTGTCTCACGGTAGTTGACCTGCGGCGCGCCCGTGGCCACCTCGACGCCATACTCGCGCTTCATGCGCTCTACGTAGATCTGCAGGTGGAGCTCGCCCATGCCCGAGATGATGGTCTCCTTGCTGTCGTCGTCCACGCGCACGCGGAAGGTTGGGTCCTCCTTCTGAAAGCGGTTGAGCGCCTTAGAGAAGTTGGCCGATTGCTGCTTGTTGGTCGGCGTCACGGCCAGCGACATGACCGGCTCCGGCACGTGCAAACTCGTGAGCGTGAACTTGCCCGCGTTCGTGTCGCAGAACGTGTCCATACTGGCGCACTCGACGCCGAACATGGCCGCGACCTCGCCGGCCCGCACCTCCTCTACGTCCTGCATCTCGTTCGAGTGCATCTTGACCAGACGCGGCACCTTGATGCGCTTCATGTCGGCCATGTTGTAGATGAAGCCGCCGCGCTTGAGCGTGCCCGAGTACACGCGCATGTACGTGAGCTGCCCGAACTTGCCCTCCTCGAGCTTGAACGCGAGCGCCAGCAGCGGCGCATCCGGGGAGCTCGGCACGAGCACGCGCTCTTCGTTGGCGCTCTGGTCCATCGCATAGTTGTCGATCTCGCTCGGCGCCGGCAGGTACGAGATGACGCCGTCGAGCAGCGGCTGCACGCCGCGGTTCTTGAACGCCGAGCCCATGAGCACGGGCACGAACTTGTGCGCGATGGTCGCGCGGCGAATCGCGGCCTGGAGTTGCTCGACGGTCGGCTCCTCCTCCATGAGGAAGAGCTCGCCGATCTCGTCGTCCACGTCCGCGAGGTTCTCAATCATCTCGGCGCGCTTCTCCTCAGCGAGTGCACGTACTTCGTCCGGAATGTCGTCGGACTCCTCGATGGTCTCGCCGCTTTCGCCAACGTTGCGCAACGCCTTCATGGTGAGCAGATCCACGACGCCCTCGAGGTCGTTCTCGATGCCGATGGGCACCTGCAGCGCCGCGGCGTTGAGCTTGAGCTGGTTGCGGATATCTCGAATGACCTTCCACGGGTTGGCGCCCATGCGGTCGAGCTTGTTGATGAACGCCACGCGCGGCACGCCGTAGCGCTTCATCTGCTTGTCTACCGTGAGCGACTGACTCTGCACGCCCGAGACGCCGCAGAGCACGAGCACGCCGCCGTCCAGCACACGCAGCGCACGCTCGACCTCGATCGTAAAGTCGACGTGGCCAGGCGTGTCGATGATGTTGATGTTCGAGTCCTTCCACGAGCAGTACGTGGCAGCCGACTGAATGGTGATGCCCTTCTCGCGCTCGAGCTCCATCGAATCCATCTTGGCGCCGACGCCGTCCTTGCCGCGCACGTCGTGAATGGCGTTGATGCGGCCCGTGTAGAACAGGATACGCTCTGTGAGCGTAGTCTTGCCCGAATCGATGTGGGCCGAAATCCCAATGTTGCGGAGGTTGCTCATGTAGCCCTCGGGGACCTCAACGCCGGGTGCGAACGAGCGCACATCCGACTTTGTCGTGCTGAGAGCAGCGACGGCGTTTTGAAGGCGACGCGGCAGCAGCGCGGGCGGAGCGCGGCTCCGCGAGGCGGAGGCAGCGGCGCGGGAGAGCTGCAGCCAGCGCATGGTGGAGGAGGAGCCGAGTGAGCGGACGTGCGGCGGAGAGCGAATGACTGTAGGCGGACGGAGCTGACAGACCTGTGCGCGCATCGCAGATTCCGGCCCAGCCATTGGTGGAGATCAAGAGCTTAGCCCGTTGAAAACGATGGCCCCGTCTGTATTGCTTTTCAAAGGTGAATCTTGATCAACTCAGTTTGACGCCGGAAATCATTATCATCACTAAAGTCATCACACTGCATAGTATTATGTGTTTAGAGATTTTAAGGGATGACAAAGCACGTTGAATCATTCGATGCTGTACGAATTTTCACATCAAAAAGCAGCCAATTCCCGGGAGCGACTCTAGCCGATGGGTTCCCACGCGAAACCTTCCCACATCAGCTGTGCTACTGACCTCTATCAGTTGCTGCGACTAGCCCAGCGAACTCTTCCGCGAGACCTCGCTTCCGAGGCAACTTCCGTCTGCTTCACCTCAGACTTAACATTTTGTTAAACCGCATCGAAGCAGAGTCGTCGAGTTGTTGACGACGTCGGACAGAGCGCACGGTTGAGTGATCGCGCGCCGGCAGCCAGTGGGCGTCAAACAGCCCAGCAACTCGGGCCTTGGTCATGAAGTGTGGCGAGCCTTCGTGGCGGTTGATCTTGCGAAACACTGGTAGTATCCGTCACATGATTCCACCCACGGCTATTTCAACCGGCAGCACTGCGACTTCTTTTCGCCGTAATCCAACGGCGACTGTGTCGTCAGTGACAAGGCGAACAGTCAAAAACTAGCTTCACGGAGGTAGAGCTCACTGGCAGCTCAGACGCGCACGCCCTCTTGGAGGGAAAAGCTTGCAGGTCGGATCCCAAGAGCCCATTTCGTGCGCAAGGCTGAACACATTGTCCGACTGCAGGAGGCGGTCGAATGTCGTCGCACATGATCGTCTTCGAGGCGCTGTACGCGCGCGCTACCGTTGCCAGGGTCAGCTAGAACGTAAGAGAGCCAGACGTCGTCGGGGTTTAACCCTGAGGGTCCCGTCAGCGCGAATTGGCAGTGCGATCAGTGTGAGTTCCGATCAAAAGCAGGCTGCGACGGGGTGGGGAGTCAATCAACCAGCCAAAAGGTGGTCGCGTTGCAACCATTCGTTGCACGCTGAGTCTGCACAGTCATACATGCTGCGGTCGACGCGACGAGCAACTTTGCCAGTCCCACAAGCGCTCGCAGGCTTCGCCTCCATGCTGTCATGGCTCTCATAATTCAGTCGCAAATCGCAAATCGCCAATTGCTCAATAAGCCACTGCCCCAAGCTTCAACTTGCATCATTGCCACTCACACGGACAGCTGTCGCAACGGCCTGCAATTGCCCGTTTCGACTTCGCAGATATTATTCTCAACCGCCGCGCGGTGAAACGACCAGGGCAACTGCTCTTTCGCAGCTCACCAGCGTTCAGTTGCAGCCTTGCGCGATTCCCCTGCCATGTCAACAGGCTCTGCCGCAGCGACCAACACTAAGCTCCCGAACGTCGGCGCCGCGCCAGCGTTCACGCCGTCCACCAGCATCTGGTTGGATCTACTGCTCGCTTGTCTCGTCATCTTCGTCGTGCTCGCGCCGTCCTACATCTTCCGTGTCAAGCAAGGTCGCCCAGCTGTCGCCAAGAAGAGACACTGAGGGACAGCATGTCGTTAAAAGGAGGGAAATGTTTAAACCATCATTCTGTTTTCGAGAAGCACAACAAACCAAAGTGAGCCAAGCATCAGTAGCCAGCATGGGCGATGGCGCCGCCCGTTCCTCGCAGCCGCGCCGCGACGCCACGACGGCCACCCAGGCCGCAGTCGCCGGCGCCATCTCTGGCGCTGTGACCAGGTTGATTGCCGCGCCGCTAGGTATTGTTTTGCTCTGTAGTCGTAAGCGCCAATACATGCGAACTTTTCTAGTCTAATAATGACGTGGTGTCGCGGCCAAATCTGCGCGCCACAGATCTCATTAAGATCCGGTGCGTTTGAAAGTAACGATTCGTGCTCCCCACTATCTCGCGTTCGCTTCTTGACAAATGCGTGATTGCCGCAGATTCCAAGTGCAGCTGGCGCCGATTTCCTCGACTCACGACACCGCCAAGTACGTCGGATTTGTCCAATCCTTGCGCAGTATCCACGCCGAAGAAGGCATCAAATCGTTCTGGCGAGGGAATCTCGCAGCTACAGGGCTGTGGGTCGCGTACTCTGCGATTCAGTTTGGTTCGTACAATCGGCTCCACGCGCTTTGGCCCGAAGACAAGGTGCTCCGTTATTCGACGCTAGCCAGCAGCGTCAACGGCGCCTGCGCAGGCGTCATCGCCACATTCGTCACCTATCCACTCGACCTCTTCCGTACAGTATTCGCCAGCCAAGGAATGCCCAAACCATATCCAACGATGCGAAGTCTAGCCAGCCATACGTTCGAGATGCGCGGTGTGCGAGGGTTCTACAGTGGGTTCGGGCCTACCGTCTTCCAGATTGCTCCGTACATGGGCTTGAGTTTCGGCATCTACGCAGCCGTAAACAAAGCTGTAGCTGACTCCAACGCGGAGTCTCCGCTGGTCGGCGCCAAGTGGGCTCTATCATTTGTCGGAGCTGGCGCTGTCGCCGGTTTGCTCTCGAAACTCGCGGTGTACCCCATCGACACCGTCAAGAAGCGGATGCAAGTGCGTCATATCACGCGAAGCGAGTCATACGGCTCTATCCCCAACTACTCAACCTCGTGGGAATGCTTTTCGGACATTTTGAAGCGCGAAGGAGTTGTAGGGTTGTATAAGGGCACGTGGCCGAGTCTGCTCAAGTCGGTTGTCACGCATAGCTCGACGTTTGCAGTCTACGAAATCGCTATGGCGGCACTGGTAGATCTCAGCGACGAGTGACAACTGCCACATCGACTTCAAATTAGCAGTACCAGTACAATCGAGACGGCTTGGTACGCCGTATTGAGACTCTCTGATCGAGAAGCGTTTGGGTTGAGCCCGTCACATGATATGGGTTCTCAGATTGAACGTTAAATACTGGCGACCAATATATCCTCAGGCAGCTCTCTTCTTGGTCGAAGACGACTGCCGCACGCCTCCGATACCTGCGTCGACGTTTGGGTGCCGCTTGAGCTCGGATGTGTCAGGGTGTCGCCGGTAGTAGTCTTCGAGAAAGTGAAGCCGTTTGGCGTCGGTCACGATACGCTCCACCGAAATCTATTTTGCCACGAGCGAAAGCCAACAGTGTGAGATTAAGCTCCGTTCGGGGTGGAACCATGGGATCACCCACCTTCTTTACATCGTTTAGGATATGGCGCCGAACAACCTCTGCTTCGCTCAGCGCCATCACCACCATTCGGTCGTCCGGCTTGGCCCTTTTGTCCACGTGCGCTTCATCTGCTGTCTGCGCATCACGATTGTGCCCTGTGTTGTTTCCGCGCGCGACAACTGCTCGCACGAACACACTGTTGGTGGTATTCGGCAGATTCGTCGTGCCGATCGACTTGGTCAGGCGCTTGTGATCCGTTGCGAGCGTCTGTCGTGTGAGAAAGTCACGCGAATTGCTTCGCTTACGAGCTGGTGTCTACATGAAAGGAAGCGCTGTCAGTTGGCTACCTCCTCAGGAAGGTCGTATCCTTGTCTACCTCATACCTGATCACTCCCAGTGAAGCCACTCTTCGCTTTGGGGGCAAGAGCTGCGTTCGTTGTGCTAGTAGTCGTCGACCGTACCACGTGGGGTGCTTTTAACTTGCTTGGTTTGTGTCCCTCGGCCGCTGGTGGCGCCGAGATCGACCGCACAAGGTTCGTCTTCGGCACCAAAGTAAGCGTTGCGCGCTGGTCCACGGGAGCTGCGTAGCCTCCAGTGAGACACTTGACAGGCGTCAAGGACCTGCTGTCTAGTTGCACCAGCGCGGGCTGCAGCTCCGCTTTCTTGTCTACGACTAACTCGAGCTGGTCCACGCGGGCTTGGAGCGCATCCTTCCAGGTGTCCTCGTCGTCGTCATTGTCGGCCCACTCGTCGATCGACAAACGGCTCTGACAAACAACGCACGAGAGTAGACTATCAGGTTTCAAACATAAGTGGCTATGTTGTGGCAAGGCTTTTCCCCACCTGTAACGAGATCGTCTGGGTTAGCATCGCGCGCGCTGCAGCCGCCTTTGGCTGAGGCTTTCCGCCGCTGTCGCCTCCGCCCTCCTCATCCTCCTCGGCGCTCTCCATATTGGCGTCACTAGGGAAGTCATCGTCCCACACGTCACCATCTTCTTCTTCCTGCGGCTTGGCTATCCGCTTGTCGTTCGTCGGCTGCGGCGCGTCGTTGTGGTGGTCGGCAGTGGGAGTTGGCGTGAGCTGCTCTTGCGCCGTTGCGCCAAAGAGCGACTGGAAGGTGCGACTAGCGCCGCCGCCGCTGGCGCTGCGTACGGGAGTGTCGTCTCGTGCTGCTGTCGACTCCATTGCTTTTGTTGTGTCTCCGGATCAGTGCTCGCCGACCACCACGCGCATACTCGGGAGGCGCCGCTGGTCGGTCGGTGGGGCTTTGGACTGTTCCAAGGACGGACCCACTTCTGGCACGCTCAAACCCTCCAATCTTACGCCACAAATAACCAACCTGTAAATTCCACACAGGAAACCTCCATGTTCAACGCGATGCGATTCAATTTTGAATTGATCAGGCGTTGGCGTCCTTTCGAGATCACAATCGTGGTGGAGCGTCACACAGAAAAAATAAACGGACGCCCAGCCGAAGATCGCAGGCAGTCGTTGCTGCTTCTGCCGCCTCAGTCTTGCTCCTCTCTCTATCTGTACGCCTCAACCCAACATTAGACGGCATCATGCCCAACCACGAGATGTCCCGCAAGAGGTTCACGCCAGATGATGTCCTCGAGCTGGAAGCGCCCACCGAGTGTACGTGCTGTTCGCATCTACGTCCCCGCTAGCTAATACGGTCGCTCACACTCACAACTGTGATAAACACTTCTCTCTCCGGAAACAGCTTTCCTGTGTCCACTGAGCGCCAACACATACGGCATTGAATTTCTTCATTTTGCGATCGCGGACTACGACTCCAAGCGCAAGATTTTTGAGATCGGCAAGGACCGGCCAGGAAAGGCGGTGCCGAAAGTCGATCTCACACAGGCGCGCGGAGAGAGCGCGTACCGCACGATCCGGTACGAATTCTCCGAGGACGTGCTGCGTCTTCCCGCCGTCTCCACCTCGCTCGAGTTCTCGGTGGGTCCGAAGGAGGTGCACGAGCTGCGGATGATCGAACGCCACTACTTTCGCGACGAGATCGTCAAGAGCTTCGACTTTACATTCGGCTTCTGTATCCCCAACAGCGTGAATACGTGGGAGGCCGTGTACGCTATGCCCCCACTGGAGGACGAGCTCATCAACGACATGATCGCGCAACCGTACGCGACGATCTCGGACAGCTTCTACTTTGTTGGCGACGAGCTCATTATGCACAACAAAGCCGAGTACAAGTACATTCTAGAGGATCGGGCACAGTCCAAGCGGTCCTACTACAACAACGAAGACGAAGAGGATACCAAGGCCGGCTCCAAGACGACCAGAGCCGAGTCGAAGGGCTCCAAGTCGAATGGCTCGAGTGCCAAGTGGTCGAAAGAGGACGATTACGAATAAATTATGAGTCTCCCACTCGGCCCGACGCCCTCTCACCTAACACAACAACACGCATTTGCACGCGAAAATGGCCCTCCGGATGTACATGCATACAAAAATGTATCCTTCACGTTCACAAACTAGTACTATTCCAGTGCTTTCCGCAGTAAATTTGTCAAGGTGGGCATTATCTTCCTCCACCCTGTTTTGTCAACCACCCATTCAATCAATCTTGTTTCGGAACCAGCACACTTTCCCGCCGCTGGCAGCTGCAGCGGCTCCCTGCACTCGCGCCAGAAGGTCAACGTGATGAAGCGCCAGCGCGAGAGCGGCACGGACGACGGCAGCAAGCGCGCGCGCTCCGAGTACCATCAGCCGCGCGCCCGCTCGCATATCAACAGCAGGAGCGGTAGTGGCGGCGGCGGTGGAGCAGAGGTGCGCACGCTCAAGACGCAGCGCGAGGAGGATCCGCACCGACTAGCGCAGCGCCAGAAGCAAATCGACTATGGCAAGAATACGCTCGGCTATGACCGATACTGCTCCATGGTGCCAAGGTGAGATAGTATCGATATGGATAGAATACATTGCCAAGACTCATGGACGTGAGCCTTAGACACATGCGGCGAAAGGGCGAGCATCCAATGACCCCGGACAAAACGCTTAATGTCAGCAAGAAGCATTTTGACAGCATGATTCGTCGCTGGCGCCAGGCCCTGCACGACTACGATCCACCTGAGTTGGTCGAACAGCTTCGAGGGACGGAGGCGCAGGGAATACAGGAAACCGACGCTGTTCATGCTGCGATGGACTCGCAGCCGTCACTCCCGCATCAGTCAGATGCGTTTTTCAAAGATGGCAGTGGGTTCGACCCTGAGCTGGCCGACCTTGATCCATCAAACCAACAGGAAGGAAGTGCCTCGATTTTCGACACCTTCCAGGATGACGAAGGCATCGCGGTTGATTATGAGGAGGATGACGACGATGACCTTTTGTAGTCGAATGTGGCTTTAAATAGCAAAAGGGTGTGTTTTCATGTATGCGCGGCGAGAAATTGGCGACGCAGCTCTAATGCCTGGAGAAAGAGATCGATGTCAAGGTTGTCGACATTGCGCACCACTCGAGCCTTGAGCCGGATCTCCTCATTTCCAAACACCATTAGTCGCCTTGTGGTTGACAGGTCAACGAGCAACTTACTGTGGCATTCAGGCGATACGTTTCACCCAGAAACTGGTACATAGATCCAACTTGCAGTGTGCGACCTCCGTCCATGGCAAGAATGTCCGTCTCCACGGCCATCTGTGCGCCTTGGAAGGAGATCAGCGCCGTGTTCCGTCCAGCGTCGTATTGATCCAGTCTGTGCATGCGTTAGGCTGCGTTGATGTCTGCTCTCCGAACCCCTTCCTCTCAAGAAGCAAATGCTGCGCTTTTCTTACTTGGCGGTGACGCGCACCGAACGCTGCTGCAGCCGCGGCTCGTCCAAAATCTCGGCGATCTGCACAATCTCGCCATGGGAAATCGTTGTCATCTTCTTTTCTGACTGTCCACACTATGCTGTAGCACCCAACAGGGTTTCACTCCTAATGTTGCACGAAGGTGCACGTGGGTTGGTGTGACGAGCTAACTTTGATTGGTTTCTATCTGTCCAGACCATCCAAGCGACAGAACTAACTTAGAAGACTCATAGTTTGCCCATGGCGACGGTGACGCAGGCGATGACGACGGCGGCCGCGGCCTTCAACAAGGCACCAGCGGACGCGAGCGGCAAGAAGGAGGAGATGCCGCGCGGACGCCCCGTGAGCGGCCGTGTGTGGAAGTCCACGCAGAAGACGCGCTTCTCGTCGCAGACGTATAAGGCCACCAAGACGCTCAGCACCACGTGGGAGCAGAAGCTGGAGAAGCGCGCCAAGCTCCAGAACCTGAAGGACCTGGAGCGTGAGATTAAGGAGCGGAGACAGAATGAGAAGTTCGAGCTCAAGCGCGCCCGCGAGGAGCGCGAGAAGCGGCGAGCGGAGAACGAGCTCAAATCGGCCGCTGTCCAAGTGGTGCGTCTGTTATTGTGGGATTTGGTTGTAGGAGTCGAAATTAATGCGGTGGTGACCGTGTGGATGGCAGATCTCGAGAACAAACCGCCTCAAGACCATGAGCAAGAAACAGTTGCGCAATATCAAGAAGACGGTCGTGAACAAGCACGGTGTTGTCGAATACGTGCCTGTCTACTCCAAGTAACCGCTTGTCGCGCCGTTTTGCAATTGGCTGCGCCCTAAACGCAGATTCTCTCAGTGGCTACTACAATACCGTACTGCTATTCTGGCGCGACCCCACAATACGAGACAGCGCAATTGCAGGAGTTTTTTTTGTATGAATACATTCTTGTTCTCTCTCGCGATGTAGTGAGGGAACCCGCGAATTCGATTCGTTTGAGCATCTTCCCACGTTTGAGCATCTTCCCGCGCACGCAGAACATTGATATGCTGATGCGTGTCTTTCATTCAGCTGGGTGATCCTATGGGATCTAAACGCATCAATAATACTGCGGGCGGGGGGTGAAATCTCAGGCTGAGACCCTGCGCGACCTTTCGCCAAGACCGATCAGTCCCAGCCAACTACTGAGTGGAGCCAGACACGGTTCCTAGGCCTACCAGTTCGGTATGAGGTCTTCGCTGGGGCTGTGATGCAGCAGCTTCTCTGCGGCAGATACTCACTTCGCCACCGGACTTCAACCCGACAAGTATCAAACCAATCTCCCAATGGTCCGCTTTCTCGTTCAATCAGCCATCACTGCCTGCGCCAGCGCGCTTCTCTTCAGTCCGAGCTTGACTGTGGCGGCTACTCAATCGCAGCTCAGCCTCTACGGCATCAACTATAACATCCGCAAAGGCCCCGACTGGGCACCTTTCAAAGAAAAGTGTAAGAATGCCGACGAGGTCGACGCGGACTTCGCCACGCTCGCCAATATCACCAATCGAGTGCGCATCTACAGTGTTGGGGACTGCAATCAAGGCGACTTGGTGTTGACCGCTGCCCACAAGCACAGTCTAACAGTCGAGCTCGGGCTCTGGGTGAATGGCGATCCCAAGGTGTTCAATGACGAGAAAGCGCGCCTCGTCCAAATGCTTGCAGCTACCGATTCGTTGGTCACGAAGAGTTTGGTCTCTGCCATCCACGTGGGCAGCGAGGCAATCTACCGAAAGGAGGTCACGTCGATGCAGGCGATCACTTACATGGAGGAGATCAGGGATATCGTAACCGCCAACCAGCTGGGCATCCCGGTCACGATTGCTGACATCGGTGACGTCTACTTGGCGCACACGGACCTCATCGACGCGGTGGACTTTGTTTCGGCCAACGGGTTCCCGTTTTGGGAGAATAAGCCGGTTGACGGCGCCGTCAGTTACTTCTACGAGCGGATGGAGCCGCTAATGAACATGACAGCTGCACAGAACAAAGACTTCGTGATTAGCGAGACCGGATGGGCATCCCACGGCTCCCATGTGGATGCGTCGATAGCGAGTCCGGCGAACGCTCGAGTAAGTGGGTCCCGCAGAATGAGAGGCTGGAAACTGGTGCTAAATTTGTCTTGGTTTGCACAGAAATACCTGGAAGAGTTCTATGCTCTCGCCTCTAGCAAGGGATGGAAGTACTACTACTTCGAGGCCTTCGATGAGCCGTGGAAGCTCCAAGTCTTCGGCAAAGATAGCGTGGAGGCCCATTTCGGCCTGCTGAATCCCGACAGAAGCGTGAAGAGCACGTTTGCGTCGTTGGCCGTCTTCCGCGGGGGAAGCGAAGAGACGCTCGCAGCTACGTCGACGACTAGCGACACAACTTCGTCCGGCGTTGCCACCACGTCGCCAACTCAAAGCCAGGACCATTCAGGCTGCGTTGTGTGAGTTCGACACGCGTGACACCTCCACAAGATCGTGCCTCGTGATTGGCTGGTTCCAAACAACAGTCATCTCTATTCGTTTTACAAAGAAATCCGTAATAAGAGGTTTTGATTCCGCGTCATCGTGTCTTCGCATCATTCGGGATGTGTATCGAAGCATGGGGAGAAGTTGTTGTCACCCATATTTAATGTAAGAGGTCTGATTTATTCCTGAATCGGTCTCACTCCTCTGAGTCACTCCTCTTGACTCAGGAGGAGTGTGCCACGAGACACTAGCGAATCTTCCGCCTCTAAGCTCGTTTGGTTCTACGCAACGATGGTCCACCTAATGTCTGCTATCGCTGCTGCGCTCTTCGCGCTCGTGTGCTCGGCCGACGTCACCGACGCGCAAAACTTTAAGCTCTACGGCGTCAACTACAATATCCGCGCCGGCCCGGACTGGGCGCCGCCGGCAGAAAAGTGCAAGAGCGCCGCGCTGATCAAGACCGAGCTCGCTAAACTAAAAAAGATCACAAACATCGTGCGCCTCTACAGCCTCACGGACTGCGACCAAGCGAACGCGGCCGTGCCCGCGGTGATTGCCGCCGGTCTCAAGCTCGAGCTCGGGCTCTGGGTTGGCCCAGATAAGGCCGTGTTCGACGCCGAGCGCGAAAAGTTTAGGCAGCTGATCAAGAATACCAAGATGATCAACAAGAACACAATTGTGAGCATCCACGTTGGCAGTGAGGCTATCTACCGCAAGGACGTGACCGCCGATACGGCCATCTCGTATTTCCGCGAGATTAAGAAGATCTGCAAGGACGCCAAGCTCAACGTGCCCGTATCCATCAGCGACATTGGAGATACGTACCTGCAGTACCCTAAACTGTTCAAAGCAGTCGACTACGTGTCGGCAAACCTGTTCCCGTTTTGGGAAAAAGTGGACGCGAAAAAGGCTGCTGCGCACTTCTACCAACGCTACCAGAAGGTCGAGCAGGTGGCCAAGCAGTACAAGAAGTCGGTCGTGATCGGCGAGACTGGCTGGGCCTCAGGCGGGAAACACGACGGCGCCAGCGTCGCGTCGCCTGCCAACTCGGCGGTTTGTTAAGTGGTGGTTGTGTTCAGGGGCTGCGGTAACTGACTTCTTGTTGATTGTGACTGCAGCGCTACTTTGCCGACTTCTATAAGCTCGCTAAGCAGAAGAAGCTCAAGTACTACTACTTCGCTGCCTTTGACGAGTCCTGGAAGATCGCCAACGCGCACACAGACAGCACCGTGGAAGGCTATTTTGGCATCTTCACGGCCGGCGGACAGCTCAAGCCCGAACTCAAAAGCCTCAAGCTGGGTAAGCGCCACAAAGCTGCTGACGACAAGGCTGATGCTGAGGCCAAGACGGAAGAAGCCACCAAGGTCAGCGTTCACATCCGCGTTCACAAGCACCACAGCCACTAAATTAGGTTAGCCCTATCAAGACTAATCTGGTGTCGAAACTAACCGGTAAATTACTATGGTGGAATATTGGCACCGGTGGTAAGTTTCCAAATGAAATGCCTTCTGTTTTCTCCTCTCCTGGTTCGTTGTCATCCCTCCATTTTGCTGTGTTTCTTGGTCTCCCCGCTCGCTTCTTGTTCTCTCCTCGCCACCACCGAATCAGACCCACAGCGACGGAGAAACTCAGGATCAGACCTCTTTTCGCGCGCGGCGATATTTGAAGCGCTCGCTTTGATCGCCATGGCGGACGAGACTCAGCGGCCGGGCTTCCGGGGCAAGTGCCTCTACAAGACGGGCAAGTGCAACAACGAGCGCGCGCTCAAGACTTCGGGGCAGGCGCACAACCTCTGCGACGAACACCGCCACCGCCAGAACGAGCACCAGCGCAAGCTGGACGCCAAGAACCGCTTCGCGCGCAAGGACAAGCGCTCCCCCAACGACGACTCGCCCACCAACGCCACGGCGGCTGCGCGCGGCCAGGGCGCTGGAGGAGTAGGCCACCGTTATGTGCCCTACGGCAAGGTGCGCATGGGCCCCAACGGCGCCGGGCTCGCCAGCCAGGACGACGTCCACGCCATCCTCAGCCGCAACGGCATCGTCGCGAGCTCTGCAATGAACCAGTCTATGATGCAGTTTCACTCTCTGGGGGTCGAAGGTGCCAACGCTATGGCAGCCGCAGCTGCGCAGATGGTGGGTGCAAACATGCCGTCGTCGTCTCCAGAGGTGCTTCCGAGCGGAGTGGTCATTTTGCCCAACGGCCCACAGGCCCCTCAGATGCCGTATCCGTCGACTGCCATGCAAGATTTCGACGGCATCGTCGTGCCCTTGCCTTCGTACCTTGAAGGCCACGAGCGCGTGGAGTTTCGCTCGCGCATTTACCAAAAAGTGCTCGACTTCATCGCTGAGGAATGCATGCGCCGCTTCGGCGCTGTGGCTCCGGTGGGCAAAGGGCTCGACACCGTGGCCCCACCACCGCAGCTCGCCGACAATGCCACGCGCAGCGATGTTGCTGGTGGAGAGAGAAGGGGTGACTCGACCGATGGCTCTGCAGAGGAAGATGCCAAGTCCATTAATCGTGACCAGGCGTTGGAGGGCCAGGAAGCTTTGAATGAGTTAAAGAACGCGACGACAGAGGACGGCAAAGACGCGGGGGAAGAACCCCATGGAGAGGACGGAGAAGGAGGAGGAGGCGAGGAGGAGGTGCCGCGGTCCAAGCGGTCGACTCGCTCCCGTGTCATCCGCAAAGATGGCGGACAGCTCGTTTGAACTCTTAATGAATTCACGTTCGAGGATTTCTACTGAGGGTGGGATTAGCGAATAGTGACCACGCAAGAGGTTCATAGGACAGAGAGGAAGGTAGTGTTAAAGAGATGCATTCGTCTCTGATGTGAATACTGTATGGATTGTATGAACACGAAAATAACAACGAGTGGGTGGCGAGCAAACAATACCAGTTTACAGATTGACGATCGAAGCAAAAAAATGTGAGGCTCCAGAAGACCTCATAATAACAATACAGCGGCTTGCACGGAGAACGACGACGGGGACGAGTGCGCGCAGCAGTGGTGTGTGGGCGGGCACTCGATACAGGGGTCTAATTTCTAGCTGTCGGGCTCAAGCACCCTCAAATCTCAACTTCCTTGCTGAGCTTCCGGACTATGCTTGCGGTCAGCACAATATCAGGTTCCTCCTCACTGAACGAGTACTTTTCGTCGTTGTACGACATCTCGCTGAAGCACTCGCTCTCGGTGCGCGATCGCATGAGGTCCGCCTGGTACTCTGAGTCGGTCATGGACATGGCGCGCGCGTTGTGGCCGCCTGCCGTCGACGTGGATGACATCGAGAAACGGTCTAGGCTCATCGTATCGCTGCCGTAGTCGCTCGTGGCGTCAGCATCATACTTCATCTCGTGTTTCATCTTCAAATACTCATCAAGTACGTTGGCGCTGTTGGTACACCGCGCGGTGACATCGGGCGTGGAGCTCTTCCGCTTACTGCTGCCGCCTGAGTTGATGCGTTTGAAGCCCTTGCTGAGCCCGCGCTTCCGTGGCAGCGGGTCCCCGAGCACGGCCGGCGGAGGCGTGTTGTCCATGAGCATGGCGTCGAGCGAATCGGAGGTCGTGTTGCCCGAATAGTCGGACGCGTTCGGCGCGTTCATGTTGACGGCGGACGACTCGAGCACGGGAGGATCGGAGAATTTCCGCTGGTACGAGTACGGTCCCTTGCTCGTGTTTGGTGCGTTTGTGTACGGCGTGTTTGCGGTGGCATTCTTGGCACCATGCTTGGTGTTGTAGACGCCCGGTGGCGAGTCGCCGAACTTGGGCATGTTCCGTCCCCGTCGACGGCGACGAAGAACGATGATCAACACGATAATGAGCACGAGCAGCACGCCGCCTCCGATGGCCGCGTACATGACAATGGGGGAGCTGGCTTCAGGAGATGCCTGGGCTGCCGTTGAGGTGGAATTGGAGGAACTAGAAGGAGCCGCAGAACTGGAGTTAGATGGCGCCGGAGTCGTCGTTTGGGCAGCCCATACTGTGGCTATTGAATCGCAGCCATGATTAGAAATTCCTTCAGAACCCCAGTCACACATCGGGCAGACTCACAGCAGTCATACTTGACACCTGTGAAGGGACACGTATTGGTCGTGTCGAGCTTGTCCCAGCACGTGAAGCCATCCTCGAGCGCGAAGATGCACGGCGGACACTCTTCTTTGCTGCGGTCGCACACGCCGTTGCCGTTGCGCCGGCATGTCTTGACCTGGTCGCAGATCTCCACGGCGTGGACTGCGTTGCCGGCCAGCGCGAGCAGCGCCGCGAGTGCGAGGACTATCCATCAAATATCATCAAGATCTCCGTCAGTCTTTCTTTTTCCCGCATCCAACGGTCGACCTCCTAATCAAGTCTTCGTACCGGAGCGGCGCAGAGATCGCGTCGCCATTGATAGCGGGGAATGCGCGCGTCGGCGAGCGCGTCTCGAATCAAACGAAGCGGCTCAGCAATAGCGCCGAATGCTTTGACAAGCCTGGGCAAGAGTGTCGGAGAACTACTTGCCGAGATCCCGTGATGGGGAGACTTCCATATTCGCCCGCTCTCTCTCCCCGCCAACCACCAGCCCTCATTGGCGAATCGGCCACCAGCTGGTTAGATTTTGATGCCGGACTTGCCCCATCAAGCATTCAGCATTCCGCAAATGGGGTAGGGTTTATCATCTGAACTCTGGATGGATCATGTCCGAATATCTGTCAAGAGAAAGTCACAAAAACGAGGGAAACGAAGTCAATGCATGGACTTCAACGATGCGCAAATAGCGATGGCAAGGCGGGAGACCACGCCTCTTCATTGCTGATCAGAATCTTGCCACGATGTTGCTCACGCTCTGGAGTGCTTGGCTGCTCCATTGTGAAGAATACTCTAGTATTCTCCGCACACCACCTTAGAAAACCGCACTACGCACAAGCAGCTCTAGCTTGATTCAAGGGACAACAAACGCACGACTGCTAGATGCACACACAAAGTACCAAAAGTGACACAGTAGTCGACGAAGAAAATAGTTGTGCTAGTATGTCTCATTGAAAAAGCACGGGCTCTGAGTCCCCTAGCGGTAGCGCTCGCGGAAAAGGTTGTGGCGCTGCTTGGCACCGTGGCCAGCTGAGTACTCCATGTATTTGGTGCCATCAGCGCCCGAAAGCGCGCCGAGCGACGAAGACTTTTTCTTCTTGCGGCCGACGCCCGCGAGCTCAAGTCGTGAAAGGTCCTCGTCGTCGCGGATGGCCGCGTTCTCGTCCTTGGCCGCGCTCTCGACATCGGCGCTGAGCACCTCGTTCAGCAGCGCGCGCTGCGCTTCCTTCCTGGTAAACACGCCCTCGAACGTCTCCTTGTCGTACAGATCCGTTACCACCTTAAACGTGTAGCCCTGGTCCACGAGATATTGTTGACGCTTGTTCGAGTAGTACATCTCATTCGTGTCAGTGGAGATGAGCGTGTAGAAGAACGCATTGAACCCGCCTGTCGCGTTGGCTTTGGGTCGCAAGATGCGCCCGAGACGCTGTGCCTCCTGACGGCGCGAGCCAAAATGTGACGAGACCTGGATGATCACGTTGGCCTCGGGTAGATCGATCGACGTGTCGCCGACCTTGGAGATGCAAATCACGTTCACGAGCGGCGAGTTGCGGAACGACTGCAGCAACCGCATGCGCTCGCGCTCGCCCGTGCCGCCGTAGATGTAGCCCTTGTTCAGTTTGGTCGCGTAGAGGCGCAGCGCAAACACATCGTCCGAGAAGAGCAGGATCTTGTCGCCGCGCTTCTCGTGGTACTGGATGAGAAACTCGGCTGCCGTGAACTTATTCGGGTTGGCCACGTACAGCAGCGCGCGCCGACGAGCGTTCTTGGTCTCACGCAGGTACTCACGGTAGAACTCGGCCGCCATGGGGCACCACACTTCGACGCACGACACATTGGCCAGAAAGCCGCTCTGCGTGAGATCCATCCAGTTCGCCTCGTACAATTTGGGGCCGATCAGGAAGTTGAGATCGCCGATCAGATCGTCCTCACGCACGAGCGTCGCCGTGAGCCCCAGCTTACAGTGACACGCGATGGAGCCGATGACTTTGCGGAACATCTTGGCGGGCACGACGTGCACCTCGTCCAGCAGGATACATCCCCACTCGCGGCTTTGGATGAGCTGCATCACCTCTTCCGAGGCGCGTGCGCGCTTGCCACCGAACGCCACCATCGTGTACGTGGTCACAATCACGCCCGAGTCTGGATCGATAAAGTCTTTTGCGACCGACGTAAATCGCGCAATTTTCTTCTCTGGGATGTTGGTCCACATCTTGAACTGTGCCGTCCACTGTTCCACCGACACGGCAGACGTGCACAGACACAGACAAGACTTCTTGATAGTCGACGCCGCCGTGACGCCCGTGAGTGTCTTACCGGCACCACACGGCAGCACGATGATACCCGACCGGGCGCGACCGTTTCCGAACATTTTGCTCAGTGACTTCTCCTGGTATTCTCGAATGCGCGTGGTAGGTTTGAGATCCATTTCGATGTCCGGGATTGTTTTGTCGTTGCGAAAGTCATACTCTTCCATCAGCGGGTAGTCCATATCCAGACATGCGCGCTTAACCTGCTCAACCATGGTCTTCCGGATGCGGAATGACACGGTGCGCACGGTCTTGCGGGCACCCAGTTGGCCGCCGCCTCCTCCAGGTGCCTGCACCTGCTCCTCACTCTGATCGTAGTCTTCATTCAGCAACTTCTGGTACTGCAAGTTGGCCTGGTCTTCGGCGGACACGTCCGACTGGATGAACTCGTTGTCGCCCGCTACACCGCCAGGCACCTGAAGTGGTGGTGGGCCGCCTGGAGCATTGCCAGGCTCTGTGGTCGCGGCCGGCTCGTCTTTCACACGCGCCGCGCGGATGTGCTCGTGCTCCAGCAGCTTGCGCAGTACGTCCGGATACAAACTCTCGACATGAAACTCGTTGTGGTGAAGCACGAGCTTAGCCTTGCCATAGCTGAGCGTGCAGTCGCGGATAAACCCAATGATCACTTCTGGCAGGTGGTTCTTCGAGAGTCGCTCGAGCACCTTAATAATGCTGTCTGTCTCAATGGAGACGGACACCGCAGCGTAGAGTGAGTACGGCGTTAGCTTGTACTCGTGGAGAAACTCGGGGCGCGACACGGGCTCGGAAATCGCCACTAGGAAGTCGTACGCCTGCTTGTAGATGGGCGAGAAGGCCTCCAGAAAGATCCGTCCATTGGGACAGACCCAAACAGGCCGCGACTCATGGTCCTTCTTCATGCTGAGTGTGGAGAAGTCGAAGTAGCCCGAGCTGTCGTCGCCCGCAACCTCGTTGAGCTTGAGCAGGCGGTTCTGGATCCGCCGCGAGAGGTTGCTGGACGCGCCGACAGCGTCGATGGAGGCCACGCCTCCCGGCCCCTCGTCTTCTTCCATGTACTCCAGCAGGTCCTCGCCGATGGAGCCGCCATAGTCTTCCGCCAGCGACTTGCGTTTGAGCTTCTTCGGTGCTCCTTTCGAGCTCATGCTGTTTGATGAATACTCTTGATCTTGTCGCTTTCCACCCAAAAGCAAGATACCTCACCTCTGTAAAAAAAACTCGATTTTACGAGTAAGTATGTCATTTTCAGAGATTCATTCCATGTGGTCCACATCGACACAAGGTTTATTTGGGAGTAGGTGTTTTGGAAGAATGAAGATGTCGCCCCTTGCACGGTCGTTTGCCAAACGACCGAAAATCCAGTTGGACGAGCGCCAATTAAAGTGTGGTGCCCGCGAGAACGAAGAGTGAGCTGACAATGGACGACGCAGCGGAGCGCAGCCTGCTGTTATGGGTACGCGCGCCGCCCACGCGTGTCGCGGTAGTCGTTGTGGTTTCGCCCATGATCTAACCACGTGTGGACGTGTACTAGATCCAGAGTTTTGAAGACCGCGTGGACGGGTACACGGGCCCTCAAGTGCACACGCTCGAAGACCTGTCGGACGGTGTCTTCCTCGCGCATGTGATGCACCACATGTACGACCTATCTGCGTTAATGACTGTTTGCTCACTGTGTTGGTCTAATCGTGCTTCGTTGTGGACCAGCGACGCCGAGTACATGAATGTCGACCTCGTGAACGCCAACGCCGCTGGCAACTGGGCGCTGAAGGCCAGCAACATCAAGACACTGTTGCGTGCCATCGAGCTATACTACCACGACGAGCTGGGGCAGCTCTGCGAGGCGCAGGAGCTCATCGATGCAACGCTAATCGCGAAGAACGAGGTCTCCAAGGAGATCTGCCGACTCGTGGAGCTGCTACTTGGGTGCGCGGTGCAGTGCCCCAGCAAGTCGGAGTACATCCACCCAATCATGCAGATGGATGAGTCCGAACAGGCCAGCATGATGCACACGATTGAGGAACTTATGCACCGCTTCCAGCTTACGTCGCCGCATGTGCACGGCCGCAACTCGCTGGGCTACCTCAACCACGAAGGCGAGTCGAACGAGAGTATGCAGCTGCAGCTCACGCAGGCACTCGAGAAGGCGTCGCAGATGGAACTGCGCTTTCTCGATATGGAGCGAGAGAAGCGAGAGCTGACGGAGCAACTCGAGAACGTGTTGGTGGAGAAGGAGACGCTCGCGTCCAAGCACGCAGTGCTGCAGGACGAGCGTGACAAGCTCGTGGGCGAACGGCAAAGCACGCTTACGCGCGACAACAAAAAAATTCAACAGATTGTCGAAGGAGAGATTCACTCACTCACCGTGCACCTCGAAGAGAAGAATGATGAACTGGTGCGCGTCAAGCGCGAGTCCACCGAGCGGATGATGGTGCTGGAGAACGAAGTGCGCCGTCAAGCGGATGAGCTGGATATCTCTCGGTCAAAAATTGCGCAGCTGGGCAAACTGGAGGCGAGTGTGGCCAAGTATAAGAAGAAACTGGAAGAGATGAACACACTGCGCACGCAAATTAAGGACCTGGAGGCGCAGTACGCGTACAACTTGGATAAGACGATGGATTTGGAGAGCACCGTCAAGACAATCCCAGCGCTCAAATCTCTTGTTGAGAAATACAAGAACCAAGTCGTGGAGCTCGAGACTGCAAACGTGGAGGCGTCCTCGAACGTTCAGATCAAGGAGCAGAAACTGCGTCGTATCCAAGAAGAGCTCGACAGTGCTTTGGGTGGCAAAGAGTTTTTGGAAAATCAGGTCGAAGAGCTTCGGAGCCAAGTCGCGAACATGCAACATGGCCGGGAGTACGATGAAGTGGACGAGTTTGGCGTCCCCATTGACAGCGAAATCTCGCGCACTGGGATCGGCTCTCGCATTGGTGGTGATCGCGAGGGCAGCTCGTCGGTGGATTCGATGGGTAGCACGGGCAGCCATGGCGGAGGACGTTTCAGTGTGGCCGATCTTGTTCTCGGAGCCGAATCAGTTGTCACGCTGCGTGAACGTGTGGCGCGTCTGGAACGTGAGAATGCAGAGCTCAAGAGTGGTGGTGTCGACAACGAGCACTCGCCGCTGGCGAACGAGTTAGATATGGCGCTTAAGGCCAAGGAGTCATTGCAGGCGAGTGTCTTTGAACTCAAGAGACAGAACGATCATCTGTTCGAGGAGCTGGAGAGCTTGCGCCAACGGCAGGCGGATGAAACCGAGCGCGGCTCGTCACCGTCGGCTGGTCCTGGTAGTGCACCGCCGTCCGGGCGTGCGTCAACGTCTGCGTCACCTGGGAAGCCGTCGGCGAGTAGCTCAGAAAAAATCGCCGAATACGAAGAACGGATCTCCCTGTTGGTACGCACCCCGATCAATAGCTGGATAGAATTGGTGTGGTTTTATGGTTGGGAGTACTTGTGTGTTACAGCAATTGGACGCCGACTCGGTCGAATCGATGCGTGTTACGGTATCTGCGCTGACCGATCGTCTGAAAGAGAAGGAATCAATGATCAACGAGCTTTCCGAGCAACGGTCCAAACTCGAGACGTATACGAAGAAGACGCTCCACGCCGTGCAGACCAAGTACATGGTGGCCGTGAGCTCCCATCGCAACCAGCTCAACGAGAAGCAAGAAATGATCGATTTTCTGGAGAAGAAGATGAAGGAGACGAGAGGGTCGTACTCACGTGAGCAGGCACTCATGATGTCGGCATTTTACGAAGCAAGTGGTCTTTTCATCCCCAGTTGAGCATTGCTCCTTACTAAATCAGCACGTTTCTCTCACCACAGGTTGGCACGGAAATGCAGAGGAGAACGATGATGCCGCAAACACCTGGCCAGGGGGCTCAGCCTGCGGCATGGCTTGCGAGCAAGCGCACAGAAGAGCGAGCAAAACGGCGCCAACTGTGAGAGGGTCCCCCTACCACTCCACCGAGCCGTATGCTTCGTAGTATTGGTCCGGTGTTTATTTGGTTCTGGTAGCGCGACTGGTTCCTTGATTAAGACGCAATAGGTATTTGGCGTGATGTTCATTGTATCATTGAGTGGCTTTAGTTGTGGGCTCGGCCCTTCCCCCACTGAAGCTCAATCGACGACATTCACACCAAGATTCACAAGCGCGCGCGTCGCCTGCTGGCATATTCTGTCGTTCGGTGACCGCACGAGGCTCTGCAGTGCGTCGACCCCGCCCAAGTCGATGATTAGCTGCTTGTTCTCGGCTGCAGTGGCATTTCCAAAATGAGCAGGTGTTTTAAGGTGTACTTTGTTTGAATGGACGAACTCACCATTCACAGAAAGGTTCCGCAGAGCGCGCGCGACCTGGGACTGCAGCTCAACCGAGTCCGAGCGCGCGCTGTCGATTATGGGCTTGAGTCCGCCTTCGCGCGCGATCTCGATTTCATTCGCGTCTACCAGCATCCACCATCAGGACCAACATCATGACTAGTCACAGAAACAAGAGCGAAGTCTACAACAAACTTGTAATTTTGACGCACCGTTGACCGCCAGATTCGCCAGCGCTGCGATGGCTTCGACGGCGACGCCAATGTGCTTGGAGCTAGCGAGGGCGATTAGCGGGCGGATCCCGCCGGCCTTGGCAATCCGCTCTTTGTTGTCCACTTGACAAACGATATTGTTCTGAGTTATGAGCCAAGAATTAAATAGTACACAATACGAACACACCATTGACGCCCAAGTTAGCGAGCGCTTTGGCTGCTTGGCGCTGGACGTGCTCGTTCGCGCTCTCAAGGAGGTCGATCAACATGTCGACACCGCCCTCTGTCGCCATCTTGGTCTGGTTGTCAGCTAAAGTGACGGGGTTCGTATTCGTCAACGTAGTTACTTCCAAGTAGCTTGGCCTCGTAGCCACGTACAGTTGACCGAGAGATTTGCGAGCGCATGAGCAGCGAGGCGCTGCACTTCCGTGTCCTTGGACTTGGTCAGCGGCAGCAGCAACTGCAATCCGTCCAGCTCCACGATCTGCACCTGGCGATCCGCTGCACAGATGTCAGCCCCCGTCCGCCTCCATAACGCAACCTTCCGCATTACGCACGCTTGACGGCCTCGTTGGCCAGCTTCTCCGCGACCTCGCGCTGCAGCGCCGTGTCCGCCGACTTGGCGTAGACGATGAGGCGTTGCAGGTTGACGCGAAGCGCCTGCGTGAACGTGTCCTCTGGCGACCCATGTCAGTCTCCGCACTTTCCATGCACCCATAGGCATCCACGCACCGTCTGCATCCTCGAATGTGAACTCGCCCTTGCTCCCCTTGGTGCTGGCGTTCCCCATGCTTCGCTTTCTCACTCTCGCCCTCCAGGGTTGTGAGGTTACTTGGATCCAGCAGCGACCCTTTGATTTACAGGCTCATTTGCGTGGACCACGCAAATGGGTACTTCTTGAAGAACGTGGCTCGCAACAGGAACAAATAATGTGGACCACCTCGACATGGTGGTTATGCCGTGGGTTACGTTGCGATTTAACAGTTGGAAAGAAGCTCCCCATCCAGAGACGAATTGTTCGAAGATGACCGAGTACCGCCTGTTCCCAGAGGCCTACGTCAAGGTGCTGCTTCATGCGGCCAAGTTTCCGGCCAACTCGTGCAGTGGACTCCTCATCGGCGACGAGTCCAGCTCGGTGTTCGAGATCGTGGACGCTGTGCCGCTCTTCCACCACGAGGCGCCGCTCACTCCGCTGACCGAGGTCGCGTGCTCGCTCGTGGACGCGTGGTGCCAGCAGCAGAAGCGCAAGATCGTCGGCTTCTACTACGCGGCTGGCGTCGGCCTCGAAACTCAGCCGACGCTCAGCTTTTCGGGTGAGAAGATCGCCGACCAGGTCGAAGCCAACTGCTCCCGCGCTTGTGTGCTCCTGGTACGTTTAGTGATTTTCCTGCTGACTGAGACGATCGAGTGCTGACGACGGAGGCTTCGGCCGCCACTCTTTAGGTGGAGAATGCACAGCTGCACACAGAGTCCAAGACGGGCGTACAACTACTGCTGAAGGACGTCAAGCGTAGCTGGACGCGCGTGGATAACCGTCTGCATCTGACGGAGGAGTCGAGCGGCGACCACTCGCCCGTCAAACTTTTCACGCGCGCGCTCGAGCAGAATGTGCAGGCGCAAATCATCGACATGGACGAGCATTTCGAGGACGTGAGCAAGGACTGGAGAAACCCGCAGCTGCACAAACTGCTCAAGCTCAACGTCTAGTCAAACGCCGTAGATAGCCCCCCCCCTCCTCCGCTCCGCTGCTGGCCGCGCTACTCAATAGACGTGATTGGTTCCCTTGGCGCTGATGCTTCCGGTTTGCGTACTTCATCAACAGTTTTCGCAGGGATATGCAATTTATTGGTGACCTTCATCTGCTACCTTTGAATAGGCAGGGGACCGAAACGTCCCACGCGCTGAAAATTCTCTTTTTAGATAGAAGTTGACTCACGCACTTGTTGATGCTCTGACGCCAGGGGGACGCATTTGGCGGCTTTTATCGCCACGTCGGACCGCTCAGTACCAGCTACCAACGCCGCATTCCGGCTAAGTCGCGATGCGTCGCAAAGCAAGCTTATCAGGGATATTTCCGCAGTCCTCCGCAGCCACTCAGGAGTCCAAGCTCAGTGGAAGCGGGACCCGCCCAGCGTCGCGACTGTCGCTCTCCCTTCCATTTCCGCTGTCTCCGACGCAGCGTCCCAGCGATGAGCTGTCCGCGTCGTCGATCAATGCCGCCGAGAGCAACAGCGGTGCGGCACTGGACCGTGCGGTTGCCTCTGTCCTGAGCCCTCGCGCGAGCAGCAGCTACATCTCCATCGCGCCACGGAAGACGTCGCTGCTCGACTGCGAGTTCATGCAAGGACACATGGTCATCCACGCCAAGAAGCCCAAGAAGAAGCTTTTCTGCCTCAATCGGACGTACTTTGTGGTCGCGGACGCCGCCAAAGCCGAGCTCGAGGTGTTCACGAACGAATCGCGGGCCGAGCGCGTCTACGTTTTCTCGCTTGGAGGCGCCAACGTCGATTTTGAAACCGACCAAGTGAGCCACGCCGTCCGCGCCAAGTGCTTCTGTCTCAATGTGCAGAGCTGGCGCAAGCGCGGCGTCGATTACCTGCGGCCACAGGGCTTTGTCTTTTACCAGGAGGACCAGGCGCTGATGATGATCTGGGTCAAGTCCATCCACGTCGCGATCCGCAAAGCCAACGCCGTTAAAGACGCAGAACACCATCACTTTCGCCTCTCTGAGTCGTCCACCGTCGGTGGAGACGAAAGCGACGTCACAGAAAGCGATCGCGCCGTCGACCGAGAGACGGAGCCGGACGACACAGACCCTGACATCCACAGCAGAGTCAGACAGGAGACTCGGCGCCCAACTTCTTTGCCGACTTCATCGTCAACGGAGGCCAGCACACCCGTTGTCGTGACGTTGCCAGCACCACGCTCGCCACGGAGAACGCGGGGGCTGAGCAGGCGACGCGCCGCCGTCGATCCTATGACAGGAGCGGCCCATTCTGCGACGTCTCCTTCCGGCGGATTAAAGAGTCACCACTTCCCACGTCTCAACACAATGCTCGCGACGATGAAGAGCGCGGGCCACCACAGCATCTACAACTCTGTGGACGGACAGAAGCCAGAAAAGGCGCAGTCACACACCTCTGGCTCGAAGTTGAAACCCTCGTCGCCATTCTCGCCTGGCATCATGAGCAGTCTCCACATGCCGCGTGTGAAATCGTCTTCCTCACGTCACGTCGCTGATATTGCATCGCCACCACCTGCGGGGAAGCGACTGTCGGATCCGTTCCAGATCCGCAAGAAAGATGATCCGTTGTTCGGTGGGTTCTCGCCTTTCTCCTCGCGTGGGTCTCGCAGTGCGCCTTCGCAAGCGAAGACCCTGGCAACAGGCGCTACTGCAGAGCCGCCGTCGTTGGCACACGACGAAGCGGTCTGGGCGACTACCGAGGACGAGTCTGCGACGATTTCATCCTGTGACCTGGCCCCGGAGTGGCGAATGTCCAACCTGCTGGCGCGGCTCGTGTTCCTTCTTGCATCATGTTTCGGCGGCGCCTGCCAATTCTCCGTATTTCTGCCCATCGCGTTGGCCGGCGTGTTTGTGTTTCTCAACGACAAGCACGCTGACGAGTTTGCGGGTGCGGCGGCCGCTGCATGCTGGGTGTTTGCCGCTGGCTACGTCCAGGCCTCGCTCGGGCTTTGCTCAATTGCAGCGCTCGTGTATGGCTGGTCCTACGCAGACTTCCGAACAAGCCAGCGGTTGCGTCGACAGCGTATCACAGAGAAACTGCTGCAAGAAGAGAGTGAAAGCTTCGCGCACGTGCAGGTTTGGTCACTGTTCTTTCGCACTCCAAGTGATGCGAAGAATCTAAACTAACAATCGAGGATTTGCCCTCCAGTTCCCCAACTGGGTTGTGCGCCCCGACACCGACCGCGTCGATTGGCTCAACAAAGTTCTCTCCAAGTACGTCTTTACTATGTTCTAGCGTTGCTGATCATGTCGTCTCACAACTCATGGATTCTCATCGCAGGGGGTGGCCATACATGAAGCTTGCTATTCGCGTGAGTTGAATCAGACCGTCGTTCGTAGCGCACCGGGATCTCTGACCAAGTGTGCGAATCCCACAGAACTCGATTTTGGACAACTTGAATCCCTTACTCGAGTCGTCTCGACCGGCGTTCATGAGCTCGCTGTCGCTGGTGCGAGTGGACTTGGGCGCCAAAGTGCCCGTCATCACGGGCGTCAAGTTCGTCAGCGCGAACGTCAAGACCGAGGAAGTCACGCTCGATGTGGACGTGCGCATCATGAGCGACGAGACGCTCACCGCCGAGTTGCGCATGGTCTCCAACTTGGGCGCAGCCGCTGTCGTCTCCTTGCGCGACCTCTTCCTCGCCGGCACACTGCGCGTTACGCTCACGCCACTGGCGGTCTACTGGCCGTGCTTCAGCGCGCTCAGTCTATCTTTCACCGAGTGCGAAGCCTCTGCGAATGCTGTGATTTGATGATATTGCACTAACCAAATGCATTTGGGTGGTCGTCAGGCGTCCCGTCGTAGACTTCAGCCTCACGGCCGCCAAGATCAACATCTCCAACGTCCCCTTCGCTTCCGAGTGGTTTGTACCCTCAACCTCAATCTCTCTTAAATCCGCCCACCACTCACGCTTTTTTCTACTATTCATTCGTAGGCTTCATACGTTTCTTCACGATTTGCTACTCGGCTACTTCGTCTGGCCCAAGGTGCTCCATATTCCGCTCTGGGATGAGAACGGCACCACCGCAGCATCAACTCCCTGAGGAGATCTCTCATGTTACCAATCGTGTCATGTTTCGTATTGATTCCAGGCATCGGTGTCATTGTCCTCTTCCCCTACCTGTATTCTGCAATCCACCTTTCGAAACAAATGTGGACCACACACCTGCTCTGTTTACCTTTACCTTGGGGATATTGCTCATCAGCACCCTGGAAAGGTTAACCACTGCAGTTCAGTACCCAAACTATAGAATTATGCCATATCGTAACCTGTAAATTCCAACCTTGCAAACCAGTGACCGAACTCACAGTATATTACTAATTAAGTACGATTCAAACATTGTGTGGCAATCCGCAGCGACTGCTTGCACACACGACTGACTAATATCAGTGTCTTAACAAAAAATCCACGAGTCAAGTAGGACTTAAACAGTTTTTTTGGGAGTTGGGGCTAGAGCAACGAAATCCGGAAACGTGGACAGAAATCCGAAGTTGATACCAAACGATAGAAATGACAAGGCGAGCGAGAATATCCAACTTGCGTTTGCATCCGATTCGTGGTTTCCGAGAAAATGAATTGTATGCACCGCCCCCATTCCAAGCGCCATTCCAAGATTACTCCCATTCCATCTAATGACTAGGGCTAGGTGACATGACCCTCGACCATGCCACTGCTCAGTTGAACTGCAACATCGCGTGTCCTACCGACATTTACCGGTATGCAAATTGCCGATCGGTACTTCTCTCCCCTGACAAGACACTTGGGTACAGTCGTCTCTCCATATATGATCCTCTATCCAGGGTGAAAATCCCATATAAGAACACAAATGTCTTGCAACGAATGATTTGACTTGATTTTTGTATGGGTATACTATTCATGACACATATGAACATGAACATCAATCCCTCTGCACCAACCGTTGATTTGCCTCTCAATAAGACTCAGCTTCTCCTCAGTTGAATAGTTTATCGTGGGTTGTATGAGCAACCATGAAGGTTTCTAGGACAGTGCTCACCGCACGGTGCAGGTGCACGTTCGACGAACTCCTGGCATCAAAGTACTCCAAATTCAAGACTGGGCAAGGGCCAAGTTCGGCGTCGCCATATCCCACTCCAGTCACTCTACAGCCTCCCGCATCCGATCCGCCTCTCCCGATGCGTACGTTGATGCCGCGGAGAACCGGAAAAGACAGCGAAGGGTCCTCTTCCCCGCGTTCGAAATGCGTTTCTCGCATTCTACCAGCTTAACGAAGGAAAAGCCATCCTTACCGATGACCTACTGCTCGAAGAAGCTCGGTCCATCAGAGCAGAGCAAGGCATTTGTGAGGACGATCTACGGATTTCGAATGGATGGCTCCACAAGTTCAAGGGACGCCACAACATCAGGCAGTTCACTTTGCATGGCGAGGCTGACTCTGTCGATCGGAGCGATTTGGCTGTGAATCGAATGGAATTGAAAAAGCTAACTGGCCAATTTTCCCCAGAAAATGTGTTCAATTTTGACGAATCGGCGCTATTTTATCGACTACCACCGAACAAGACCTTGGCAACGGCTTCGCGGCACGGAAAGAAGACCGACATAGACCGAATTACGGTAGGTTTCGGTTGCAACATGGCGGGGACGGAGAAGATGGACAGTGTTGTGATTGGCAAGTCTAAGCAGCCTCGTGCTTTCCAACAAGTCGATATCGAGCTGGAAAGAAATACCAGACCGGGTGATTCGAAATTGCTGGATGAAATGTGACATTGTGGATGCTGTCACCACAGCACAACTGATTCAACTTGGTGAGTATGACCACACCGTCGGATCAAGCGTCGAGAATGACCTCGAAGTGCTTATGGCTGGTCTAAGCTGCACTGTCTCAGTCGACGAGTATATCGATGCTGATGGTGAGGAGCCGATCGAAAACAATCATGAAGCGATCGAGAGAGTATGATGGCGAGCGTGGTGATATGGACGAGCGTGGTGATATGGACGTGGTCGACAGCGACCAAGACATATCAAGATATCACCTTCAGAGGCGCTCGCTTGCTGTGTGAAGTTGCCATTATTCCTATCTAAACAACACGACAGTGATGAAGCAATGAGAAAACTCGCGGGGGTAACAGATCACGTTCGGAAGCAGTGTGTTCTGCGCAAGACGCAGTCCAGAATTGAGTCATTTTTCCGCCCCAGTTCCAAATCATAATGTAATGAATTATGACATATTTTCCCTCTTCATATGACTGATCTGTATATGACTGCCCGTGAAACTGCTGACCAAAGTGTGTTCATATGTGGAGGGACGACTGTATCAGCTTCACAGCTCATGAGTCCCATTCTCCAGTTCAATGGTGCGTCTTCCCGTGCCATTGACGGTGCGCTCTTTCGCCACCTCTCGAACGCCGGTCTCGCGTCGTCCGTACGTGGCCTAGGCGCCGCGCAGACGCGTCTCCGGCAGGAGCTCCAATTCTTCCACTCCTGAGCCCGTCGTTCCTCCATTTCCGCAACACCACAGACGCCGAGCGCGTGGAGCTGATGGACCACGAGATGCTGCTGCGCTTGCTTCGGCGTCCTCAGCGCCAATGATACTGGCCGGGTGCTGCGGCGTTCGTGGGCGTGACACTCGGGGCGTCTATGCCCGAGCTCAAGGTTGGCGTGAGCAAGCACACGGCCGAGGTCGCGTCGCAGATCGTGCAGACCGTGCTCAACGACCCGAATGTACTAGATCAGGCCTCGTTTTTCATGCAGCGCGTACGTTTTCGTGTGACCCATCTGATTTGGAGCTCCTGGACTAAGATATCATTTTGTGTGGATAGCTCGGGGTGATGGACGTAACGCGCGACGGGCTGCGGTTGCTGGTCGTGCACATGCTGAATGACGCGAAGACGCTCGCCAACGTTACGAAGCTCGCGCGTGCGCTTATTAGGCAGTTCCGGGAGGACACGGACACGCGACGATGATTGTCAATTTCCTGAGACAGACCCGCTCCAGGACGCGCAGACCCCGAGGCGCTGCTCAAACTGCTGGACGAGATCATGAAGGACAAGGCCATGGAGCGCAATCTGGCACAGCTGCTCACGCAACCGTTTGCGACCGAGCGCGTCAAGAGGTCAGTCGCGACGACCATCGGCGAGTCGGTCCACGACATGCTGAGCCGCCCGGACATCCAGAACCATGTCAAGCAGTTTGTCGGCTCGGTCGTGTAGGACCAGACCGTGCAGGAGCAGTGTGGCGACGCCATCTGTGACACAGTCATGTACGCCATCACGCCCTGCTGGCTTTCGTGGATCTGGGAGCACGGCGACAGTGAGCACAAGCAAGAGCAGGACGAGTCAGTGGCGTCGCCCCTGGTCAGTGACACCACGAGAAGAAGCCGCAAACGAAGGTATAGGTACCATTATTATCCCGCGTCACCCGTCGGCGGTCGCGCTACACCCGACGAGTTTGCTGAGATCGCCGTGCTTCGGTTTTACCTCTCGGGCGACGGCGTGCTTTACGACGATCTGGCCTTTGGTGACTCTTCGTTGGTCGCCTACGTCGCCCAGTGTTTCGATTGGATCCCCGGAGCAGGACTGACACTCGCTTGTGGAGCGCGCCAATCGCGCTTGCTGTCGAAGATGTTAGATGGCTGCGAGATTGACGGTCTCAGTCGCTTACCTCATGAATACAATCCGCAGCCGGCGAACGAGCGGCTAGATTCGGCTGCAATCAGAGAGCATACGCAGCACACAAGCTTGGTTAACTGCTCGCGATGCGATACCAGTAATTCAGTAACACGTTGTCGGATTGATCTCGGAGGTTATCTCAAATCACGTCGGCTGACTATCTACTCGCCACTTTTGTGCCCTGGTGCTCCTGATCTTTCTAGCACTGGAATCCTCTTCTAACTTCGGCCGCACAATCTGCTACTGTGATACTTTGATTCTCCGTGAGGATCTGCTCGATGAATGTCGTCAAAGGCTTCCGTACGGAGTTCGCCGTGGTAGCAGTCATCACTGAAATCGCCTGCTGTGGCTTGTTCGTCTGAATGTTATGCGAGTCCATCGCCAAATCATGCTGAAGCTGTTGTGAAGGACGAGCAGGTCGCCTCTTTAGTTTTGCAATCTCTTGTCGAGCTTTGTATTCGCTGGGTAGATCGTAACGACCGGGATTCGCACGCCTTAGTACCTCAAACATGCGACCGGGGCCTTTTCTTTGTGATGAATCCTCTTCGCCCGATCGGAACATCGCCTCGATCTCACTTCCATAATTGCTGACGTATCTTTCACCATAAGACGTACCCCAATCCGGTCTCTCTGCCCGACCGCGGGGAAAACGAGAAATATCGACTATGTTGTCGTCGCTTGCGACGTTGACATCGACATCTGTAACAGTGCTTCTTGGTGCAGATCCTGGCTATCGTCACGAATGCCCCAATCATTGTCATTGTTTTCGACGTCGTCGTCGTTCTGAGAAGCTCTATTCCTTGGACCTCGAAGATGTGACAAAGTGATCCGCGGATCAAAAGGCTCCGGCCAAGGGAGCAAACAGTGGGATAGGATTGAAGAGACTCATAGTCACCCAGTCCCACGTGCCGGGTTCCTGGGTCCGGACCCGTAAGCCGGATAGCCGGCTCTACCCCGGTTTAGTGACTCCTAGATTAGTGATGGGATTTAGAGAGTCAGTGGTAGAAGTGCGGTTACTTGCTTAAGTGCGGTACCCGCTTAGGTACGAGGGACCCGTGGCCCACTATGGCACACGCCCTGCAGTGATAGAGTATGGTTTTGCCGTCAATTACACAAGCCGCCTCCAGCCTCTCCGAGATCGACCGACGACCCCCGCGCCTCAGCGCCTGACTATAAAAGGTACGCCTACGTGTGTTGGGACTGCTAGTTGTGGGTTAGTATTAGATCCTGGTGTGCCGGTGTTTGTGTATTGGTGTGCGACTACTGGAGCAAAACTCCCGTAAGACTTTGCCTGAGAGGGACTCGGCTAGCTCCGAGGCTCCAAAGACATTCTATAAATAGTTTGTTCCCCCACATATCCGGCTCTATAGCTTGGGTATTCCATATTGAGAGTGTTGTTTCAAGAGGTGCGTCCTCCTTTGCGAGTATATTGGTAAT